>OZ014522.1:518693258-518949766 GCA_963966055.1 Lathyrus aphaca
TATATCACAACCGTCATGATATATTACTTTTGTAATTAAATTTCATCATGAAGCGACAAAGTCTAATTTAGAATTAAAAAAATATAAGTCACAATGGTTGAAATAAACAACCGTTGTTATATAAAAATAGTATATAAAAATAATAGAATAACACCTTAGTTTAGAGATTTCACAACGGTGTAGGCATGACCCGCGGTGACCATGGCGTCGTTATTAACACGTTTTGTAGTAGTGAGTCTCGAGTGCGGCTTGAGCAAGAAAGTCTCAATATGGATGACCAGTGGAGCTGGTGGCTCGATAAGAGGATGTGAGCAAGGAAGTATCAACTAGATTGACCTTTGGAGTAATGAGCTCGGTTAGAGGGTGTGAGCTGAAGTCTCAGGCAGTGGGTCTGAGTAAGAGTAAAAGACTTATACAGAAGCATAAGCGATTGCAATCATGAGGTGATTATAATGAAAAACCCATGTGAGGCAATTAGACTGAAGTACTCTCAGTTAGGGGGAAGAACCATGATAAATCTTGTGTCTTATACTATTATTTTTTTGCTTCTGTTAACACGGCTGCTAATGAATTAAAACAAAATCTGAACACCAGTTATGATTCTAAAACTCTGATCATAAACTAAATTAAGAAAATGTGAAACACAATTCAACCCCCTATTCTTATGTACTTTTCACACCTTCATTCAACTTCTACTTTTTTAAGCAATATAGAACTTAGAACTCATACTTATTTCTCAACAAATATATCATTCGTAACAAGTTCTCTGATTTATTGGTTAAAAAATGAAAAGATAGAATTTATATTAAAATGTAATATATTTATTATATTGACAATTTAACTTGCAATCTTAATTTTTTTTAATGTTTTTTTACACTTTAGATCCCATCATGTATTGCAATCGTACAATTTTCTCTAAAAAAATTTGAGCAATTTTTTACCTTTATTGTTTATTTTCCTTGTAATCTGATATTAATCTCCATCAAAATTTAGATTAAGAAGACATCATTAATTGAATTGACACCCAACTATGATGGTTGACACGAATTTTCTTTAAAATTTAAAAAAAAAATAGAGTTTCAATCTTTTTAGCTTTTTTTCAATACTATTTTTAATGATATAAAGATTAATGTAATTAGAGCTATCCCCTAGTGAAAAAAATATCTTATGAAAATGTTTAACAAATTTCAGAAATACATATTCGATCATTTATCTCTCTGAAACACGTTCCAATCGAGATTCACTCTATATTTTTTGTAAAATTTATTTTGAGGATGTATCTTCGGACTTATCCTAGTAATTTATTTTTAACTTAACAACCCAGTGACATTTTTGAAAGTACATTTTCAGAATTATAAAATGGAAAATTATAAATCTACCACCTTTACATGTAAATCATTTTCTCAGACGCATTTTCGAAGATATCAAACTTGATTTTTAATAAAACAACAACCTACGTGATCAAACTCCATAACCATTTTTCTTAAAACCCTCACAGAAAACCTTCAATTCTCAATCAATATTTTCACTCCAAAACTTCAACCTCTTGTGTTTCATCACATCAAAAGTAGCAAAAGAAGTTGTAATTCAAGATAAAGATCATTTATTTGCTCACATTAATCTTGTTTTGTAGCTTAAAATGCTACACTGCATTCGAAAATGTATTTTTGAATTCTGTATGAATTTCTTCGGAAGTGTGTTTTCGAAGTCTGAATGTTTACATTGTTGGAAATGTCTAATATGAGTTTCCATTTTGCAATCTTTTGGAATTTTCTGAAATATGTATAAATTCAAACAAGATGAGACCGGTTAAAGAAAATGTGAGTGTCCAATTTGCAATCTTTTGGGATTTTCTTCTATGGGAAAAAGATATGACCTCGTCCATATTTTTAGAGGATTTAGTTTTTTTTTCTCAATAGTATCCCAAAAAGATTTTATTTAATTTTAATTCAAATTTAAATATCTCTAATTGATTTGATTTGATCCTTTTAATCAGTCAAACAAATCTAATAAATACATTGCTAAAAGATAACAACAAATTTGATTGAAACACAACCAGAAAAATACACTCAGAATAACATTCATCACGGTCTGCTGACAAGGGCCAAATATTACACACATGATGGAACATCTGATCTCACAGTGCCCTTTCTTCACCAAAACATCTTGTATTTTTCATGTTATTTTGCATAATATAACCGATCCAAAAAGAACAACAGATAGAAAAAAAATAGGGACCATAAAACCACTCGACCCCAAAACTAACATACCTTTTTCTTCCAAGACCGAAGCCTCTAGCTCAACAAATTGACTGAGAAGTTCCAAGTAGTTTCCAAGTGAGGATTGATCCCTAGGAACAACCTTAGGTACCTAAATGGGAGGGTTTCAATTCTACAGTGGAGAAACTCATTTGTAGAATCCAAGAAGACATGGTTTGAATTAACCCCTACAACACTAATGTTAAATAAATTAACCCAAAGATCCACTGTCAGGTCAAGGTTCCTAATAATAGACTTAATACTCCATAAGTTCTCAATAATATGGATCTTCTTCATATTTTCTTATTTAAAAAGGGTTAAATACTTTTTTCATTGTTAACACTATAAAAATATATCACTAAATATATGTTATTAAACTATCATTCAACCGATCATCTCTGATACAATTATTTAACAATTGTAGTTTTTTTTGAAGTAAACATAAACTAATGTTAAAACATCAAACAGAAAAATTATTTCTCCAAACTTGCTATGTTAAAGAGAATAGAAAGAAAAATTAATTAAAATGAAAATTTTAAGTTTATAAGTTGTGAGTGAATACATTAAAGGATGAAAATTTATTGGTGTTAAAGTAAATTGTTTAAATTTTATATATCGAAAGGAAACAATTATAAGAGAAAGAGATAAATATAGTAATTTATTTTGTTGAGATATGAGAAGATGTGTAAAATTAAAAAAGAAGAAAGTAAATTTGAGAGAAAGTGCGCGTAGGAATTTTGATCGGACAAAATAAAATCTAGAAATGAGAAAAAAAAAATAACCAAAAGAATACAATAAATTAAGAAAATCAAAGACATTTCAGCTGACACCCCCTTTAACTCAACTTAAAAATTAGGCTATCTTCCAATACTATTAAAAATATGGTAAAATATTCAAATTGGTCCATTAACTTTACATCAGGATCCAATTTGGTCTCTTAACTCTAAAAAATAACAAAATGGTCCATTAAGTTTTTAAATTGTGTCAAATTGATCTTTTCCGTCAACCACCCTCAAACGGACGTTTATTTAGTCATATGTGGCAGCTGACATGACATATGTAGTCTTCTTCTTCGTTTATATTGAGTCTCTTCATCCCCAAATTATTAGCAGTGAAATCTAGGATTTATGGAAAAAGAATTTCTTCCCCAAATTGTCATAGTCATGAAATCCCGTCAAACCACAATTCATATTGGTAAAAGCATGGGGTTTCCCGTCAAAAATAGGTTCAACCAGATTTTTTATAGTACCTGGGTCAGAACCCGCAGTAGCTTGACACAAAGCTGGAAGTTCATGGCAATCTGAGGGATTCGATGGAAGACCATTTGTAGATTTGCCATATGGTGAAATGAGTAGACATTTGGGTGACATATCATCGATAGGAGAAGACGTCGATACTTTAATTTTCATTTTGAGTACACCATGACTAGAATTAGAAGGAGATGCACAGTTTTCTGAAACAGAATCAGATAATCTTTCTTCAGAATGAGATTTGGAGCATACAGTCCTGCCAGTCAAACCTTGACTATTTATATCTTGAGAAGCATCATTGCATTCAGTGTTAATCTTATTGGCAGGATTGGAGCTAGCATCCTCACTTTCTCGGGGATCTTGCAAAGCCAAAGAATCAATACCTAACCTATTGACCACAATGGGATTAACAGAAACCATGCCGCCATTCTCGAATTGTTCAACCTCTGTTGGAATAGAAAAGTGAAACATAAAAATAAAAAATAATTTACTGAAATCTGATGAATAAGTACATCAATAATCAACACATTCGTCAGTTGTATTACCATCAAATTTTCCTTGTTCCACTAGAAGCTTCTGTAACATATCAATACCAGGGAACACTAACATATTCAATGACCTCATTTCTTGCCTGAGTGATTCCTCAAGATGTGTGAAGGTTTACATAAAAAATGTATACAAAAGGGAATATGCCTAGAAAAATTGTATAAAGATATCAGATAATAGAGGACAAAAAAGGTTTACATGGAAAATTGTATAAAGATATCAGAAAAATTGTGAAGGTTTTACATGTTCAATGGCATATATGGTGAGTTCCAATGAATGTCATTTCTGCTAACTTAGTCCCATGGAACCAAAGACAAGACAAAAAAATAGCCTAGAAGTAAGCTTACTCTCATTTTTCCTGGTAAGAAGTTCACTTCGGTTTTGTTGCTTCTTGTGTGAACTCAGTTAAGCAAATATTAAATACATAATTTGCAGAAAGAAGATATATGTAACTCTTTGCAACTTTTTACACAAAAGGAATGCACTGACATATTAGAGTTGGCAAGCAAGGCACTCATATCCTTAGTACAACAGTCATGATCTATAAAAAAGAAGGTTGTGTATTAGACAATCAAACCATAACAAAAGAAAGAGATAAGGCATAACACATATTGCAAGAACTTTAAATCTAAACAAGGAGAAGTAAGATACATTTTTTCTTGAACAAATTACAAGTGTGTAGGGCAGATACAGTTGCAGCATCTTCTTCGTAAGAAGAACCTTTTGTTTTCACCGGCAATGGATTCTCCCTCAACCGTTTCTCAAACCCCACCTCCTCAACCTAAACCCGAACCCATTTTCTCCTGGTACCGCAAATCAAAGCCATGAAAACAATAGAAGGAAAGGTCGTATTCGCCAAAACCAACAAGACGGTAGCGGTGTAGGTTACCCATTTGACACCTCATCCGAAATACAAGAAGCGGATCAGGATGAGGAAGAAGTATCAGGCTCATGATCCTGAAAACGTATTCAACGTCGGTGATATGGTTCAACTTCTTAAAATTAAACTGATTAGCAAGAACAAGTCATTTCTCGTTGTTCCTACTGCTACTAGAAAAACAAACAATGGTGGTTCCTCCGGTGAGCTTGAGATTCCGCTTCAGTCTCAGCAAGCGGGGAAGTAACAATATCAGGATTAGGCTTGTAATCTCTTACTCTTGCTCTTTGATTTTATCGCGGTTCTTTTCCAATGTTGTTAGGTTATGTAATTTGCATTGTAATTTTACTGTGAAAATGTATGTTGGATATGATTTGAGTTGCAGTTGTTTTATACTGCTATTCAGAAATTGGAATTGAGATATGAATTTGTTGTTGTTTGTTGTGAAAAAATCTTAATTGATTATTGTACTGTGTGATGATTTCATTGGCAAGGTTCATGGATTTGTTTCTTCATAAACCTATTTTAATAGTTTGAAGGAACAACATGGCATCCATATGTTTTCAGATCCAACATGGCATCCTTTTTATGTTTTCAGATCCAACATGGCATCCATATGGCACATGACTCATCACATATTAGCACCACATGTACGATTTGGTTGACTTTGACTAACGGTACTAAAGTGGACCCTTTTAAAAATTTAAGGGACCATTTTGTCACTTTTTAGAGTTAAGGGACCAAATTGGACCCTGATGTAGAGTTAAGGGACCAATTTGGGTATTTTGCCTAAAAATATAAAAGAAATACAAAGAACTTGAGGGTACTATACCAAAACCCAAGTATGAACCTTTACTTATAAACCATTAAGGAAAATCATGTGAAGAGAAAAAGAGTACAATACTCCTAAAACATACTTAATATAATCTATACTCATGGAAACCATATATATATTTCTAGAAAAAAGAACATGATAAATGCTAGTAGGTGTAGGATCCCACCATTGGGTTTCCTAAACATAAAAATCAATATTAGCATTACCATCAACACATTGATTCCATGCTCAATAAATGTCATAGATAATGAAAGTTATCTTCTTAGTAAGCTTAACACAATTTATTCATCTAACTTTTAGGTGGTATTGAATCATGGAAGAAGTTTTTGAAAGTAAGAGTAACCATTAGAGAGTCAGTATCTAACTACAACAAATTCTAACCTCTGGAATAAGAAATTTCAATGGTCATCGTCACTCCAAAAATCTTTGCATGAAAATTATAAGTAATACCTAAATGCTTAGAAAAACAACTAAGAGTGGCTGCAGAGCTATCACAAAATATACCACAACAGGAAACCACCTCTAGGATACCAAGAGCAACACCATTAATATTACATTTAATCTAGTATTCCTTACGCGAGTGTCAATACACTTATTTGATCACTGGAACTTGGGAAGGGTGAAGTTTGGAAGAAATGATTTTTAGGATCTAAAATTCCTATATAGAACTCAAAGTAGATGCTATAGGGCCCTTGACGGTTATAACAACACTAAAACAAATATGTTTAACATTGGTTTTGTCCTTGATTCTCTTTTCATTAAACCGAACTTGATTCATACAATACCAAATGGTATCAATAATATTAATTATGTTTTCAAGCACAAACTCTTTACATTATAGAGACCAACCACAATTACATAAATTAAGAATGATATCAATATCATAGGTGAATCACATTTGCAAAATAGAACCAAACTAATGCCATAAATGTCTAGTAAACTTGTAATCAAGAAAAATATAATTAGAAATATCAAAGTTCGTACCATATAAATTACATGTTGAATGCTAGTTATAGCCTGTTGTCATACGATATTGTCATATCCTAAATTTTATCGAGTTTTTTTTTCATCTGCACCAGCATAACGTGATCATTCCATTTGATCATACATTCCATCATCATTTCATTTAATTATTCAGAGATCTAGATGGATGAATAGTCAAGAGTACTTAATTTCATTTGTGTCTTTCAAAGGCATCATTTGTTCGAACAAGATTTGTTCATGACATATATCCTTGGTTTTGAGATGTTTGGCACTTGCTATCTCTTTCGAGATGGTACCCCTAAAGACCCCATGAATGTCACACTTAATGAGCATGATACTCATGTGATTAGAGTTATCCAACTTCTCATAATGTGTCCTGTGTTTAGAGGTAATATATTGCGTATGAGAATGTGGTTGCTTCTTCCTTAATGCAAGGTCAAAATCCATGCAGCCAGGAAAATTTTCCATGTTTTCTTTCCATTACTTAAAAATTGTTCCATAAAGGACCAAACAGAGTTTAAATTAGTAGCTATTGAGACAATTACAACTAAATGATAGAACAAAATAAAACCTATAAATATAGTCATAACAAAAATTAAACTTAATAATCAATTAGTTCAAATTATGGCATAACACATCTCAAGATACCTAGTGCACCATCAATATCAAGTCTTTGGACAATAATAATTGACTGCTAGTGGTTCTCGTGTTGTAATAATCAAACACTGATAATAAAACATGTCAAATAATAAACCCATCTTTGGATTGATTTATCATTCACATGTGAAACCTTATGACTATCACATGTTTATCATCATATGTGTGTGTGAAATCCGACCAAACATCAATTGTCCTCTAGGCAAATGATACTCAAATGGAAAATTACACACACAAAATAAACATTTAATGAAATTCTGGGATCAGGTACGTGATGTCGAACCAGATGTTTAAACACTTGAAATCTTAAAGACAACTTAATGTGCAGGTAAATTAAATAACACAGGAAATTGTTAACCCAGTTCAGTGTATCTCCACACTTACATCTGGGGGCTACCAAGCCAGGAAGGAAATCCAATATAAGTAATATTAATTCTGGAGTTATACCAACCAGTTTAATCCTTCACATAATATCTACCCAAGGCAATTTCTACCTAAGACTCAACTTAGATATGAGTACCTACTCACTCCCCCTCAATCACACAGTGATATTTTACAATGATTAATAAAATTGAAGTCACACTTCAAACACAACAGCTTGATCTTACTTAAAAGTTTCAATCAAGACACAATACACTTTTTGCTTAAAAGCTCATAAAGTGACACACAATTAAAACCTGCTTAAAAACAACCAGCTCTACAAAACACTCTTTACAGTCTTCTAAAATTCGTGATTCTTCTTGAGTGTTTCAGTTCCTTAAATAGATGCTTGGTTTGTGGGCTTTTTGCAAATTATCCAGACCTTGATAAATCCCACAGTCATCACCTTGAATTAGGGTTAGTTAGTTTGTTATCTCCTTGAATCAAGGTGAGTTAGTTATTCTGTTACAATGAAACCAGATAACTAAGCTTCCTAAAGATGCGCCTTGGAGTGCTTATCTCTTTACAATTAATTCCAGATAAATTCTCCTGAATTTACTCACTTCTGTTATGCATCATTTAAGTCAGGTATCAGGTTTACGATGTCACAACATCTGGTGTGACATCCTGATGTCTTGAACTAAGTTCATTAACTTTTACTTTGTTGACAATGTCACAACATCTGGTGTGACATCCTGAACTAAGTTCAACACTTCTTGTTTGTCAAAAATTCTGCCAATTCTTAACATCTACATTTAACATTTGTCATATGTAATCTCCATGAAAGAGGTAACATTGGTGACTTCTCATTTCAATTGACTCATTTAAAAGATTAAACTATTATGTGAGCAATACTGCGGAAAACCCATTTAACAACGGTTGGGAAAGATATATAATGACGCGAGCACATGTGTTGTTATGTAGAGTGTCGTTGTATATATGATACTTACAATCACGGTTCAGTGACCATTGTAATAAATTTGAAAGCGTGTGTCCTATAACAAAGATTTAGTGTAATAATCGTTGTGATATTATTTATGAATAATAAACAAACGTATCATACCAAAAGCAACAATATGCCATTTGTGAACAAATATCAAAACCATTATTACATCAAAATGTATGTAATTATGAAGGAATATCAAAGGATGAAAAATGAAATTTCAAGAGACAACGAGATATAAGCATTAATTCAACAACTTGAGGTTAGCAGAAACTTATCCAACTTCAAAGAGAAGACGAAGAATCAGAAGAAACAATATAAAAATGTATAAGAGCCAAAACATAAAAACAACTTAATTCAAAAGAATCAAAATAAGCTCTACTGCTCAAGCTACCAATAACATTGAGAATGAAGTTGTTGTTATAGAGGGGGATGCATTTCAAAACCTTCCTCAGAATCATCATGTTGCAGTAGAAGGGGTTGTTATTCAAAACCTTCCTCAGAATCAACAAGTTGTTTATGTAGAGGGGTTTTTTGTGCAACACCATCCTCATAATCAAGATATGGAAAGGAGAGCTCTGAGGGCACCATGCCAAAAATGTTTTTTTCGCAACACTATATAGGCAACGCTTTTTTTTCCAAAGCGCTGCTATATGCTTTAAAAAAACACGCAAAAAAAAGCATTGCTAAAGGCCTATCTTAGAAAGCGCTTTTAAAAAGTGTTGTTAAAGGCCTCACATAGGCAACACTTTAGGCAACGCTTTTTGGAAAGCGTTGCTAAGAAATACCCTTAGAAAGAGCTTTCAAAAAGTGCTACTAAAGGTGCTACCAAGGCCACTCCTTAGAAAGCGCTTTTAGGAAAGTGCTGCTAAAGGTGATACCAAGGCCACACCTTAGAAAACACTGCTAAAGGATGATGAAAAGAAATCGCTTTTAGACAAAAAGCACCGCTAAAGGTCATTAGTCTCTAATTTATAAAACATAAACTAATATTTTTGCCCATTTGTTTCAGCCCTAATTTCATTCTATTTCCCTCTCAAGAGCAACACTCGATCATTGCTCACTCTCTTTACCTCATTTCACGAGGTTTCAAAAACCGTTCCTCACTGTTCCTCCATCACATTGTCGTTCTGACCACCGTTCTTCATTTTGTTTCCCTCATTTCACGACGCGCCAGCCATCCCTCCTCATTTCACGATTCCATAACTCCGAGTTTCAGAGTTTCATAAGTTAGGTATGCATTTCTGGTTTTTTATGTTGTTTATGTCATTGTTGTTGTTGATAATGTTGTTTAGGTTGTTAATATTATTGATAATGTTGTTATTGATAATGTTGATACTATATATGTCAATATTCTTCGTTCTGTTGATAATGTTGTTGTTAATATTGTTGATAATTTTGATACTATGTCAAATTTCTTCATTCGGTTGATATAGTTATTTATGTTGTTAATATTGTTTATGTTTATGGCTCACAAAATTATTGTTGTTTTGTGATTCTTAAGCAGAACTTGCTTTAGAATATTTGGATGAAATAAATTTGGCATACGAGAGTATATATGTGTTACTCTAGAACAACTTTTATTTGATCTTTGACTTCAAAATAAATAGTTATACAATGATATCATTTTCTTAAATATAAGCCAACATGATATGATTTGTAATGTTTATGTTGTTTATTGTAACCATTAATTATACATTGGGCCTCTTGGTTGTATCACTCGAGTTAAGAAGTATAATATTTCTTTATCTTCATTTTATAAAATTCCTTTAACAACTTTTGTATGGGAATAATATCATGGTCATGATGTCCATTATACTAAGCTTAACATAGTATTAGAGGAAAATATCCTTATCATTGATTTTTTAAAACTATGATTGTATGGAAATGTTGTTGTTTATGTTCTTCTTAATCAATATTTATTTATATTTTATTATTGAGACTTTGAAATGTTTCTCCGATATATCTTGTTTTTCCTATCAGTTACTAACTTAGTGAATTTTCTATATATAGAGGTTACTTGTGAAGTGTGAAAGTCTAATCGTTTTCAAGAATCTTACACTGTATGGTTCCAGAAATTGACGATTTTTCTATAGGTGATTAGTTGTTCTTTTATTATATATATTGTTTTTGTTTTGCTTACTTAGTAAAATCATGGATAAAAGATGGATGCCATCCAATCGATAGTCGAAAAAGTATGAGAATGGGGTATCATAATTTGTTAAGTTTGTTGTTAAACACGCCAAAGATCCCAGTTGAATCACATGTCCTTGCTAGGGTTGCTATTTAGGGCGTCAGATTGATATGGGTCAGGTGGAGTCGCATTTAAGGAGACATGGAATTGATCGAAGTTATACAAGTTGGACATTTCATGGTGAAAAAAGTAATGAGAATGTTGAACCGGGGGATAATATAACCTATGTTTCAAACGACAATGCCACAAATACATACGATTGTGATCGAGTCGAAGAGATTACAGAAGCACTTGAAGAAGATCTTCAGGATTGTCTCAAAATGTTTGAGAGGTTGGTAAGAGATGCATAGAAAGCATTATATGAAGGTTGCAAGAAATTCACAAGATTATCTACGGTATTAAAGTTGTACAACTTAAAGGCGGGTAATTGATGGTCGGATAAAAGTTTCACAAAGTTATTAGCCCTTATGAAAGATATGCTTCCGGAGGATAATGTTCTTATCGAACCTATGAGGCCAAAAAATGTTGTTCTCTATTAGTATGAGCTATGATAAGATACATGATTGTCCAAATGATTGCATTTTGTTTCGAATTGAGTATGCATCGTTAAATGAGTGTCTTAAATGCGGTGTCTCTCGATATAAGAAAAATTTGTCTCCAACAAAAGTCTTGTGATATTTTCCTATAATTCTGAGATTTAGAAGCTTGTTTCATAGTGAAACCGATGCAAGAAACTTGACTTGGCATGCAGATGAAATAATTATAGATGGAAAGTTTCGACATCCGGCAGATTCACCACAGTGGACAAAAATTGATAATGGTTATCCTGATTTTGGAGAAGAAGCAAGAAACATTCGCTTGACATTATATATTGATGGAATAAACCCACATGGACTTAAAATTATGTCACATACCACATGGTCTATGATTATTATGATTTATAACCTACCTCAATGGCTATGTATGAAACATAAGTACGCGATGTTATCTATGTTAATTTCTGGGCCTAAATAACTAGGGAATGACATAGGCGTATACTTGACACCTTTAATCAAAGATTTAAATATTTTATGGGAGAACAATGTGGAGGTTTATGATGGATATGGGAAACAAAAATTCAATTTGAGGTCGGTGTTGTTTGACACAATTAATGATTTCCCAGCATACGAAAATCTACCAGGTTATATCATTAAAGGTCAATATGTGTGTCCTATTTGTGAAGAAAAAAAAATTGGACGCGATTGGAGCTTGGTCAAAAGAATGCCTTTCTCGGTCATCGCAAATTCTTAAATTCTAATCATCACTATCATGGGTGGAGAAAAGCCTTCAATGGAGACACACAAAAACGTAGAGCTCCATCTACATTGACAGGTGATCAAATTTTTGAAAAGGTGAAAGATATGAGTTTTCAGTTTGGAAAGCCTTTTGCACATACACTTATCAAAAGTAGGTGGAAGAAGATGTCATTTTTTTTGAATTGCCATATTGGAAGTCGTTGTATTTAAGACATTTTCTTGATGTTATGCATATTGAAAATAATGTATTTGAAAGTGTTATTGGTACGTTACTTAATATACAAGGAAAGTCTAAGGATGACCTTAAAGCAAGAAAGAATTTGGTAGCGATGGAGATAAGAAATGAATTAGGGCCCTTGAAGAAAGGAAAACGAACATATCTACCACATAACTGCGATGAATCCAACTTCAGTATAATCTCACTTAGTCGAAAGATTTATGGCCCGCATAGATACAGAAAATTTGTATATTTTACCATATAGTACTGGCAATGGGTTAGATTTGCATTATTACTTCATTTATTATCATTTTTTGTTTTTTGATGTTGCATATAAAATTACTATATCGATACTTTTGTTTTATTTTACAGTGAACACTGGTTGTTGGTTGCGATAAATCTCATAAGAGAAATAATGTATTATATGGATTCGTTGGATGGTAATGTAGATACATACCTGGATATGAAGACGAAGGTTGACACATAAGTGAAATTGTTCTAAATATTTGTGTGTATTTGTTTATTAATTTATTTAAGTGAGATTGTTCTAAATATTCGTTTATATTATGTTAGAGCTATACAAATATTTCGATCACAAAGAGAAGTCTGAGTATCAAATAGTAAATTAACCAACATTACTTGGATCAGAGTGGAGGTACATTTTCACAATTTTGCTTATAATAGTGATGTTACTTGATACAACAAGTTAGACTATATATCCTGATATATATTCTTATTCTTTTTCTTTGTGTAGTGTCCTCATCAAAAAATGGTATAGATTACGATTATTTCGTTTTGAGGTTTATGAAAGAAATCATTCATTTGGATCAAATAGAGATTCCAATCATGGTATGGATTTATAACTTAGGAGTTATTTTAACATTTATCGGATATTTGATATGATTAATTACTTTTAACTAAATCATGCATAGTATGTTCTATTATATAGTATTTTGGAGAATTCAAGTGTGATACTTACTCCAAAGTACAATTAGAAGAAATTAAGGAGGATTGGTGTCAATACGCTATTGAGCAGACAATCATATAAGGTATGGAAGTTGGAAGTTGATGTATATACTTTGTATAGTTTTGGAAGTTGTTGTATAGAATGATAATTAGAATGATTATTTTATTTTGGAAGTGGAATGATTATTAGAATGGTTATTTGGTGTATGAAGAGTTGTTATTAGAATGGTTAATTATTTTGGAAGTGGACATAAGTTGAATATTATACATATAATGGTTATTTTGTTTTTTTATGTGTTATTTTGGTGTGTATGAGGATTTGTATTGATGATAAGTTTTGATAAAGTCTTGTGTATAATTATGAAATATAAGGCCTACATGTGGTGATTGAAGTATATGATTATGTAGTATTGTGATGAAGTATGTAAGGCCTATGTTGAATAAATGGTTGTGAATTGTAGTATATAATAATGATAAGTTTTGATAATAAAAAAATTATGTTATACAAGTTTGTTATAAGATTTTTTTCTAAAAAAACTTTCTTAAAAAAAAGACTTTTAGCAGCGCTTTTGACAAAAACTGCATCCAAAAAAAATAATTTTTAAGAAAGTGCTTTTAAAAAGCACTATTTACGTGTACAAAAGACAACACTTTTATTGAAAAAGCGCTGTCAAAAGTATATAAAAGGCCCATAAGGTAGCGCTTTTTAAAGCGCTGCCTAAAGTAGAACTAAAAAAAGCGCTTTTCCATAAAAAACACTGCCTTAAAGTATTAAGTAGAGACACATTAGGTAGCCTTATAAAAAGCGCTGCCTAAAGGGGGGAAAAGACCATATTTTTTCCTGAAAAAAGTGCTATCTAAAATTGGAAAATAATACACATTAGGCAGCGCTTTTTAAAGCACTGCCTAAAGGGGACCTAAGGCAGCACTTTTGCATTTAAAAAAACACTTCCTTTACCTACAATAACGCCACTTTAGGCAGCATTGCTAAAGGCCCAAAAAACGTTGTTAAAGGTCTTGTTTGGCGTAGTGGGGTGAGGAGAAGAAGGAGAAGAATTTTGAGAAGGCAGGTGGTTTTGTTTTATTCTGATCATGATGATGAGGTTGACTATGATTGGTCAAATTTCCCCTCTTCCAGGGCATTTAGATTTGATCGTTAAGTTTATATAATGAAAGTTTATGTAATGAAACTTAATTTATCTAATGAAATTTAATCTTTGTGCTTAACAATCTCAAGATTTCTCACTCTATTAAACTCTAGGGCTATCAACTTAAACTTCCAACTTAAACTAACAACTTAAACTATCAACTAATATACTAACAAACATATAACTAATTGAAAATTCAAAATTTTGTGTTGAACGTACTCGTAAGAAACCGTATGTTATTAGTTGCATTCTTGTCTTCATAATGTAATTCAAACATCAACAATGCATCTGCAGTTTAAACATCAACAATATAATTCAAACTCTAACTATTACATTTCATAACAAAGTAAACATTAAACATAAAGGAGACAAGAAAACATAACATCTTGAGATTTCCAGAAAATATTTCTGATTTCAGATTGTTCTTCAAATTCTTGTACTTCTTCTTTGAATCCTCATACATAACCTTCAAATAACTCATAACTTCCAACTCTGACTTCATAATGCTTTTATCTTCATTTTCACCTCTTTCTCCCATGTCTTCATCTCATATGAACAAATTACAGGTTTCATCACTTCTCCAAAATGAACATCTCCAAAAAAGAAATTCCTTTATTTTGTCCATTCTTGCATTGGGACAAAATCATACGACCATCACAACCACATAAATTTCCAGGTCAAGATTTTACAGCGGTTGAAGACATATAAACAACTTTGGATGAATTTTTCTTCAAATGCGACATTGAAACTCCTTAAAGTAGAACACTTTCTTGCCGTTGATGTCTTCTTCAGACGATAGCGACGATGTTGGTGTTAGGGTTGTTTCGTCTTGTTTCTTTTTTAGGTGGATAAATGGGTATTTGGCGTTTAAAATATATAAAGAAGCGTCAATTTGTAACAACGATTTTAAGAAACAACCGTAGTGATACCCTTTTTATTTTTTAGTTAAATAAAAATTAAAATAAAAAAGGGTGTTTTAACGTCAAAGGAATAAACTATTTAAGGGCGATAAGGTTCGAACCCATGAAAGCTTGATTGTATCATCACACTGCTCCCAACAACCGTTATTATACCCAATTAAAATATAAAAACAAATGTTAGCGCATGTGTTTCGAAGTATCACCACGGTGTTTGGAAAAGCGTGATGAATTTAGCGTTGTTGTAAGCGTGTTTTGTAGTAGTAGAGATACAAACCGTAGCCAAAATTTGAACAAAATTGCACAAAAATTAATGGATAAAACAACTAAGGGACACAACCATGCAAACCAGCACAATCGGCCTGTGTACCAATTTATGCCTTCTTTGATATGCGAATCACATCAAAACATCGTAATTCTAAATTTTACAAAAGTCCGAAAACTAAAAAAGGACATTAAATCACATATATTATTAATTATAATAATAAACAAAATAATTATTATATATTATTAAAGACTGTTACAACAAATGTATCAGCCTGATATGAATTCATGTAACAACCAACGACATTCAAAGACATGTCAGTTAGGACTATCGTAATAACATGTTAAACTAAACAGTAATGTTAGTTCGGTTATCCTAACAATTGCGTTAGTTTAGTAATTTAAACAATTACTTTGCCAAGCCTTCTGGAATCAATTGAGTCTAAGAAACCAAACCAAAGGTTTAAAAACCATAATACTACGTTCATTGAAAGCTCTTCAGATTTGGACAAATTTTGTTAAAACAAAATGTTGGAAGAATTGGTTCAACATGGAATTCGAAGCTAAAGAATTTTGCGAAAGGAAAAGATGTCGAAAGAGTTGTTCTAACAGAAAGACTGGACATCTTGACTGCTCAACATTTAAACATGTATCAAATATGTTCCAAGATTCTAGGCGTCTTCAATTGTGGATCAAAGAAAGATTTGAAGCCCAACAGAAGACTATATAAGGAAACTTAGACTTATGGTTAAAATAACATTTATAACTTGTGTATCAATTGTAACTTTGTAACCTAAATACTTTATAAAAAAGGGTTTAGGATTTGAGAGTCGTTGGCTCTCTTAGGAGTTAGAAGCCTTCACTCTGCAGTATAGGATGTAGGGTGGAAGGCATATGTACAAAGGGCACGACCATAAGCCTTTAGGTAATGGTTGTGTATTGTTCTTGGACGAAGCTTTGAACCAAGTCCAGGATAACTTGTAGGTCAAAAAACCGTAACAAGTTCTGGAAATCAGCAGAAGACAGAGTCATCACAGGTGGTGATGAAGGATGTGAGAAGGATTCTCATATCAAAGGTTGTAAACGACTAGATTTTAGCCTTAGATAAAGATGTTCATTGAAGGTAGTGATTAGGATAAAGTTGTAAACGGGAGAGTTTAACTTTAGGGTAATACTACAAGATAATGAAGTCTTCATCCTGAATTGGTATGTTAACGCCGAACTGGGTCAACATATTTTGTGTTCTTATTATTCTGCTATTTACAGTTTTCTGTTATATGTTCTTGACTGAGGTGTCCCAACATGATGTCTTAACATCTGTTGGTAATTGTGTTGCATCACTTCAAAACAACAGTTGTGTATTCATCCTTAACATTAAGATAGAACATTGGAGTGTCTGCATAACCAAAATTTATTCAGAGATCAACGAATCTAAAAAAAACATGAGGCTTTTATAATGTACTATAGTGTATGTCGCATGCATCATTAAGTTATATTAATATTTATTAATTCATATAAAAAACGTTCACCAAATAAATTGAATCATATTCTAATAAGCAAACAACTTATCAAAATTGAATCAAATATGGATAATTTTGATACCACTTATTGGGTCTATTCAAAACCTTATGATTTCTATCCATTAGAAATAAAGAATATAATCTTAAATTAATCTCTATGAGTCAATAAGATATCAACTTATTTCACTTAAATCCATACCCAAATTCAATCCGGGAATGAAAGCAGAAACACACTAAAATTTGTCATTGTGATCGACAAAGGCTTTCAAGTATGTTATATTCCTATTTGTAAAGTTCCATAAGATATCATGAATCTCATTTGATAGAGATAAAGAGAGAATCTTGATGAATCCTATCTATCAATCACTCTACAAATTAGACTATAACCTATATAAATAACCATAACTCTCAAGATATTTTTTAGTTTTCAATATTTTAATTTGACTTTTCATCAAAGTAGAATATTGACTTATGACATCTACAAAATAATCTTTCATGACATATATACGTCATTTATTTAATATTAATTACAGCATTTTATTTTTGACAAATTATATATAGTAATTATAACAATTTAAACCTTACATCCGTGATTCAAAATTTAAACCTTACTGTATTGCGGTTGATGAGATAATTCAAGTACACTGGGAATCGTAGCTTATGCATTGAGGAAACCAATGAATCACGTAGAACAAAAACCCAATGTTTAACGTACTAATGTACTCCACTCTATTACTATAATTTTCATTCTACTTTTATTTATGTATTGCTTCTTTCTTAATAATAGGCCTAGCAATCCGTGAAGTAATAATATAATTTATTGATTTTATAGTACCATAGTTTCTGTTCTTTTATGCTTTGTCTCTCCGCGTTACCATCTAAGCAATGTCCCCTTGTGATTTGCTATATGACAAAATCTACATTCCAATTACATTTTAGTACCTCAAAAACCTAAACTTATGTTTCTACTTTTACTTTATAATAATACTGTAGGAATAGATTAAGTGTCAGTGATTAAAATGCAAGTAACATCTCATGCGCTATGCATTAGTTAAGAGTTATAAATATGATAACACTAGAGCTCTAGTTGGATCCGATATATTATACCATATCTCTTTATACAAAGGTTAATTCAATGCCAATCAACATTCTCATCCCTTATCATCTGAACCTCAAAATAATACACTTTATTGTTATTTTAAGTGGACAGCTCATGTATCTGTGACAAACCTAACCTGCTTCCTTAACTATTTTGTTTCTCAACTAAAAATTTGAGAATAATATTTTTAAAATCCCAAGTAAATGCTCGATCTATGGGGACCGACAATCACAGTATTCTTGCAATTATACAAAAAAAAAACTTCATTAAATAAATCACAGTTGTCTCCTAATTAGGCACTCATGCCAAAGCAATTGAGCTGGCTAATGTGTACTCTGTCTGTAATGTACAACAAATAAGCAAGGACCTTCTCTACCATGATTGCCAAATTTTTCTCATATTTCTCAATCAAACTAACACTGCCTTAGGATCAATGTCAATGTGTCAACTTTGCAAAGGTTTATCAATCCTATGTAATCAAATGGTACCAGCTATATGCTACTAGGAGATGGGTAATGTTGAACTCAGAATTCATGGATTAGGTAGATCTGCCGGCCATATTTCCAAAATTGAGAGAAAACGACTTATTTGCTTTTTAATGCTATAATGATATAGAGCATGTCAATTTATTAAGACATTTGATCCAGGAAACATATATATATATATATATATATATATATATATATATATATATATATATATATATATATATATATATATATATATATATATATATATATATATATATATATATATATATATATATATATATATATATATATATATATATATATATATATATATTGAAAACTGATATCTTTAGATAGAAATAAAAACTATTAATATGAATCATCAGATATAATTAACGCTTAAGATTTAATAATTTCATATTAAGAACACTTATTGAATCTTTTCTTTCAAGTTTAGTATTTAAAAAATTTATAAAAAAAAATCTTACCAAAATAATTTTTGTGTGTACTATTTAATTTTATCATTAACATAGCAATTTAATTTTTTTCATGATCTCCCATACTTAAAAAAAAAAAATTATCACAATCCTTTATATCTATTGGAAAAAGATCATTTTTTTTTTATTGTTATGGAATTTTGATTTTTTTATTTTACTAAAGTATAGTATTTTTGTGCTATTATTATTTATTGTATTGTTAGGGAGTTCCATATATTATTATTTACTAAAAATTTATACTATATTTTTGTATTGTTAAGGATTTTTTTTATATTATTATTTATTGTTTAGAGTTTTTTATTTTTGCATGTTCAACTATTGTGACCTTTAAAAAAATAATTATTAATTTATCTCCAATATTTTCACTTGATTAAAAATATTGAAGATTGTAAAATTATTATTTATATTTTAAGATTGTAAATATATTATTGATGAAAACACATTAAATGTAAAAATATTGAAGATTGTAAATTTATTATATATATATATATATATATATGTATATATATATATATATATATATATATATATATATATATATATATATATATATATATATATATATATATATATATATATATATATATATATATATATATATATATATATATATATATATATATATATATATATATATATATATATATATATATATATATATATATATATATTGGTATGTTCCACTACAATGATATTTTAAATGAAAGCACATTATTGATGTATCACCTATATTTTCATTTAATTAAAAATATATAATATATAATATTTTCATTTAATTTTGAAAATATATAAAATATAATATTTTCATTTAATTGTAAAAATATATAATATATAATATTTTCACAATTAAATGAAAATATTATATATTATATAGTTTTAATCAATTGAAAATATAGGTGATAAATCAATAATATATTTAATCATTTTTTAATTAAAGTTTGCTAAAACACATATTCATAAAAACAAATGGGTGTATTATAGTAAATCACACAGGATTTACTATAATACATCCACTTATTTTTATGAAGAGATGTATTAGTAACATAAACTTTAAGGTGCATTTAAAGAGTTTTCAGTTAAAGCTTGTTAAAATAGACCTTCATAAAAACAAAAATAAGTAGGTCTACGTTAATATATATATATATATATATATATATATATATATATATATATATATATATATATATATATATATATATATATATATATATATATATATATATATATATATATATGAATAATACAATAACATACAACAACACCATCATGAGAATACTCCCTACTTTCTAAGGCAAAGTTAAAAATCCATACAACACAAAGTTGAGGGTGCAAGAAATAAACAACAATCAAAATCCAGACAAAAAATGAATTTGACACTCATAGACAAGCATCAAGCTCAAACAACATGGATAATGACCAAAAAATTGAAGGGGTTACAAGCGATCACACACTTACAAGGTGAATTGACTATTTGGCTAAGTTGATTGTGCTTAAAATGAAACAAAAATGCTTTGATCATTTTCATGCTTTCATATAATCAACACAAATAAAAGATTAAGCATAATAAAATCTAGTTAAAACAAGAATGTTGGTACTCCGAACATATATGAACAATGGAAAGCTTCCTTACAAAAAAATGCGGAAAATAAAGTGATTAACAAAATGAACAAGTATACACAAAAATGAATGGCAAAAAAGTTGTAAGAAGTCTAAGTATCATGAATATGCTAAAACCTAGAAAGCGATAAACACATACCTTGAAGGCGTACCAAACTTTAAACACTATCATTACCATATATTCACAAGTTGAAACGATAAAAATGGACAAACACCTCATGTGACTTCAAATAGTCAGACCAAAATTGTAGTCCAAACACACAAAAAAAAAACATTAGAAAGACCGAGTGAAAATGGATTAAACAAGTTGTAAAGTGAAGATTTGAAAATTTTACGAACAATCCGAGTACAACTTGGTTAATGATGTTCACCACCACACTACCTAAGTAAAAATGAAAAAGTAATACCGAACAATAAAAATTAATAAAACGTTCTTGTTTAAAGTCGTAAGCTCGACGCCTTTATTGTGCTTAGCTAGTAACTTCCTCCCTTCATGCCATGGGGATGCCTCACCGCGCAAACCAAAAGCAAGTGTCATAACCAACCATTTGAACAAACATTAAAATAAAACAAGTATATACATCACGGGTAAAATGTACAAGTATCGAAGTATGCTTATGCACAAGTATAATAACAAAATTTAAAACAAGATTATACACAATATGAACATTATGTGCAAAACTCAAAAACAAAGAAACTATCGTAATGTGATCCAATAAAAACACCAATCCCCGACAATAGTGCCATTTTGTTTAATTGTGGTATAACGGTAAGCAACAAAAGTTTTAGAAGTATTTTTTCCGGAATTTATCGTGTCCACAGAGATTGGTGCTACTGAACTGTCGTTCGACAATATCGAAGTTTGTGAGTTTGGATTAAAAATGGGTATAATAAAATTGGAAAAGTAAATATACACATAAAAAAATTCATCTTTCAGAGAGAAGAAACTTATCAAGCATACATATAATCGACTCGTCACAAACATAAATTTATTAATCATTTTCCCTCTACTATAATACTCGTCAAAATCATCCAGTATCGCTCACAATAGTGTCCATCTCTGACACACTGAGTTGACAGAACAACCGTATCACTCTCGTCGTCGCTCTCGTGCACGACGCCTCGAAACACGGAAGGCATTAGTTCTGACACCATAAAGACTATTATCTAAATCTATCTCTAGCATCTAGACAATAGATATCCACCCCTAATCAAGATTCGTGATATTTATCTCTAACACAACACAATCCAAACTTAAATGCAAAAAAATCAAAGAAGATATCCATATTGATTTGTAAAACAAATTTTATACAATATTATGATCAACAAAGATACATATGTTCATAGTAACTATACAAACACCCAACAAATAAAGAATACATAAAGAAGAAGAGAAATAAACCAAACATATCGCAGGTTATCAGAGCCGGTTGATGAGAAATCCACTCTAGATCATCCATATGCAAGCTTCAATGTTGTTTTCTAGCTAATCTCTACCAAAGAATGAGGTTGATGAAGTTAGGAGATAAAAATCACCCCCAAACAACATAACCTAAAATAATGAAGTAAAATGAAATATATACAAAATTTTGTCTCAGACGCACCGCCTGGCGGCAAAATCCACCGCCCGGCACCGCACATTATTTTACTCATGTCAGATACTTAATTTACAACCCGACCATAAATATCTAACTCAGACTCCATCTCCTGGCCCCATGTCAAAAATATGGAACACTGCTGGAAGTTATTCAATTCTTCTACCGCTGCACCGCCCGGTGGCAGAATCCACTGTGGGGCCCATCTGACAGCAAAAGTCGAGCACTATTTCATTCAAAACTTTTGAACTGTAACTTCGTTTTTCGCTCGGTTAGAAGCGTTGGAAAGCTTATTCAATACTCTATCTAACAATGCTTAAATATCAAAGCTTGAATACCTACAAAAATAAATGGAAAACAATTAAACTCAATGATATTTACACGAAAACATAATATATACACTATAACATAAAGTAAAAGTATTTACAAACAAAGCGGAGTTTATTCGAATGATTTTAACAAAAAGTATGGATAAGTGCAACAAAACTTATATACAAAAATAGTTGCAATTTTAACTTATCAGAGAGCACCATATATCTCACCCTTTTGAGATCCAAGTTGAATAATATGTTTCACGACAACGAGAACAAAAAGGTGAGTAACATTGAATTCCATGCAATCTAGATTGATACTGATGGGAGTGTGAAATATGATCTTATTGAGTGGAAGATCGATGATGATTTAATAATTATGTGGAGAACATATCACTGTAGGCTAACTAAGGGACCGATTGAGATTGATGCAACAATTACTAGATTTATTGATGACATAATCAAGATGTTGAAACATCCATAATTATCTGGTAGTGTTTATGCTTTCTTGTTTACTATTGTTTTGTTAAGTTATGATTTCTAGATTGATACTGATGGGAGTGTGAAATATGATCTTATTGAGTGGAAGATCGATGAAGATTTAATAATTATGTGGAGAACATATCATTGTATGCTAACTAAGGGACCGATCGAGATTGATGCGACAATTACTAGATTTGTTGATGACATAATCAAGATGTTGAAACATCCATAATTATCTGGTAGTGTTTATGCTTTCTTGTTTACTATTGTTTTTGTAAGTTATGTAACTGTTTGCAAATGTTAAGTTATGTTCATCATGCATTAGTGGAAGTCCAAAATATTATCTAATAAACAATGATGTGCAAATGTCTAAGTAATACTACCATTAATCCTCTTACTTTTCTTTGCATACATAAATCAAGTAACTTGGTATGTTAAAATTAGTTACAATTATCGTACAATATTTATAATGATATATAACCAATATATATTTTGGACTTATTTTCAGTATGTTCCTAAAGAAATATCAAATTATTGTTTATTATTTACAACTATATATTATTCAATAAAAAGTAATTTCTTTTGCGATAATTTTTATTATTGTTCAATAAAAAAGTAGCTTATTTTACAATAAAGAAGTGTTATTGGTTTATATTAGTTTACCCACTGCAATGTGAGCAGATTTTGATTTTCCACTCCCCCCGTAATTAAAATAAAAAATAAAAAATATTTAAAAAAATCCACATGGATTTTATAAAATAAATAAATAATAAAAATAATAGCCATCTAGACAGACCACGTCAACAAAATGATATATTCCTTACCAATTTGTCACATAAGAAAGCAAAACAACATAATCTTTACATTACCGAAAGTCACTCACATTACACAGAGGTAAATGTGAGAAGGATACTAAAGAAAATGAAGATCAATGTGAGAAGGATACTGAAGAAAGTATGTCGTATGCTATATGTTTTATTGGTAGAAAGTTTTACAAAGCCTTGAAGAGATTTGACGAAAGAGCAAGGACATATGTCAAAGACAAAGTGCCAGACAATGGTCCCCATCGCAAGAGAAAATATGAAGTCAAACTAAACAGAGGAGAAGTAATACAATGTGATGAATGCGAAGGGTTTGGTCACACTAAAGCTAAATGCCCCACATTTTTAAAGAATAAAAAAAAGGAAATGTCAACCACTTGGTTTAATTCTAATGTTGAGAGTGAAGAAGAAACATCTAATCAAGTGATGGCTTTCACATGAAAATATGATTTTGGCCGTGAGTCTAGTGATGAAGACATCACTGATGAATATTTAGCTGAGACATACAAACTCTTGTAGAACAAGTGGGAGGAACCATACATGGTAGGAGAGAACAAAAATAAAACTATAAGTGTTCTCTTTCAGGAAAAAGAGAAACTTGTTTCAACCACCAATGGTCTAAATGAGGAAGTCACTCTGTTAAATTCCATGTTTGAAAATATGACAAAATATGTCATATGTTGAATAATGGTTCAAATGTGCTAGATTTGAGAAATTATTTGGGAATATGAAGGGAATGGGATTGGAATACAGCTCCATGAACAAAGAAATCAAAATTCCCACTAAGAAATTTGTTTCCCTCAAGAAGAAGACTGAGTTCTTAATGTTGGAACATATGTCAAAAAATTTGGTCCAACATATATATCCTGAAAATAGAGAAAATAAGAGCTCATCATGGAAATGTTACTATTGTGGAAGATGTGGTCATATAAGGCCCTTTACAATTAATTGTATGGATATCCTTAGCCCTATAATCAACCAAGGCTCAACAAAAATACAGACAAGAACATTCAAGCAAGGAATGTGTAGAAACCCAAAGATACAACCACAAGTCTTATAGCTCATACATCTCTTAGAGTTTCCTCAAGAGAATATTGGTACTTTAATAATGGATGTTCTAGACACATGATTGGAGAAAAGAACCATCTATAAGAGTTAAAACTTTAATCTGATAATTATGTAACTTTTGGTGAGGGAACAAAAGGTAAAATTAAGGGCATAAGTAAACTAGTTTGTCTAAGTTTTCCTTTCCTTGATGATGTGCTCGTAGTAGAAGGATAAACTTCTAGCTCGATCAATATCAATAAGCTATGTGATCAAGATCTGAATGCGAACTTCAACAAATCAGGATTATTTCTACATAAAATCAAATCTGATTGTTTGTAAATTAAATGCCCAGGCCCAACAGATTGTTTGCTATATAAGAAGATTAATTCCTAACAAATAAATCATGTGCAAAAGTTGAAAATATATTATGTTAGGATTTTGTTCTTTGAGTCTTTGTAATTATTTCTATTTGTGCATCTCTATAGCGTATAAGATTCACATCAAAGGTATCGAGGTTGTTTGTTTTGTTAGAGTTGTAATTCAACAAACATTTTTCTGAGTTTTGTATTGATCAATAGGATTTGTGAATGAGAGAAAGTGAGAGGGATTATCATAATTTGTGGGAGTCATAAATAGAAAAACACGAGTAGTATTAGGAAGAGGGACATTGAACAAGGATTGTTCATCTAAGACACTTTATAATAATATAATTGAGAGTGAATTTCCTTTCTTGGATTGGAAGTCCCCAAAACATAGACGACGTTACACCGAATTGGACTACCAATTTTTTTTATGTTCTTTATTTTCTTTTGATTTAATTCTTAATATTTTTCATTATGTCTTTAACTTTAACTGTTATACACGTTGTCCCAAACATTGCATTCAACGTCTGTATTGCGAAGAACAAAAATTCAAATAGAAAATACTTTTAAAATAGTTTTGTAAAATAAAACAATCAAACAAAGATATAAACTTTTTTCAAATTTTAAATATTAAAACAGTTTTACAAAAACCAAATCAAATATCCTTTAAAAACTTGTTTGAATGAGTTTTAATTTGAGAAACATTAATTCAACATTATAAAAGATGTCATATATATATATATATATATATATATATATATATATATATATATATATATATATATATATATATATATATATATATATATATATATATATATATATATATATATATATATATATATTTGTGTTTTATTTATAATTTTTTTTCTCTCTCAGATAGAATAAAACTAGTTTTATATGTATAAATGCTACAGTGTCACATACGATGTTGGACTTTAAATGTCCAATTATCACAACTCTTTTAATTTTTAATTCTTAAAATCTATTTTGTAAATCGATTTTAAGACACACTTTTGAAGGGAAAATATATGTTGGGTAATTATACTCTTAAAAATAATTTTAAAATTGTATAATATTATAAATTTGTCATTAATAAAAAAATATCAAATTTTCTTATTTTTTCTTATTTCTAATTTTCAAAGCTAAAAACCAAACCTCTAAAATCTATTTAACTTTTTTTTTTTTAGTTTTTACAACTTATAATTAAAAAAAAGCTTTTAAAAATAAATTTGTAAAATTATACTATCAAAATAAATTTATAATTTTTAAATTTTAAAAAGCAAAAATTTATTTAGTTAAACAAAATCAAATAGCCGCGATTGAGTTGATATTATTTTCACTTGCTTAAGGGTCTATTTTTCTTTTAGTTTTACAAAAATAGATTTTTTTTCACTGTATATTTCTAAGAATTTAATTGAAATGTATTGATAGTGTAAAGAAAATTTACACTGTCAGTGAATCATAACCGTCAGATGTTATAACAAGTTTGATTTTTATTTTTAAAACTTATAAAGTATAGCAAACAGGTGATGGTAATAAATATACCATATAAATTTTTTTATACTGTCAGTGCATATCAATTAATTCCTATTTTTAAAAATTGATTTTATAAAACTGTTTTTTTTAATATTACAAGTAGTTTAATTTGCTTTTATTTTTAAAATTGAAAGATTAATTTTGATATCCTATAATATAAACATATATTATTGAAGATCAATATATAGATGAAATCGTATTTTTTTCAAATTATCTCAAATTTTTTTATATGAAAAATTATTTTAAATACTTTTTAAAATTAAGTGATTTTTTGAAATTTTAATAATTAAAAAATGTTAATAAAATTATAAAATATCTAAAAGATCTAAAATAATATTGTAAGAATTAAATTTTTATTTGAAATCTTTTATAAAAATCTTCTTTATAATTTTTTTACATAAAATTATATTATATTATAATATTTTTTTATAAAAAAAGTCAAAACAAATGAGCTTTAATATAATAACTTTTTTTAAATTAAAAATATTGGTATGGGAGATGTTTTTGGTCGGTGGTGTTAGCTGGTTTTCTTCCCTTTTATTACTGTTGTTTTTGTTCCTTCATGTAACACAAAAGAAAGAAGTTTCCTACTTATAATCTTCAATAAAAACTTGAATGTGTGATATGGGGTTCGCCGACATGTCTTTTAGTTCTCCACGTAAAATCGACAATAATTTTTTAAAAAAAAAAAACACAAATAATTAAAGAATTGAGAAGCCTTTTTAAATCTATCCAATAGTTCACTTTAAAAAGTGTTGAGGCCAAGAGCGAAGCCATTGCCAGCTTGAGCTTTTGCTTTGGTCCATTTTGAATTGACTGTGTCTATGTATTATTGGGTTAATAATTGAATTAGGATGGTCCATATACTATAAGAAATATTTTTCATTAAGTAGGTCTATGGTCTACACTCTACTCATTGTAACACACAGACACACACCCCCTCCCCCCAAAAATGAGAGATTTTAGGTTTTCTTTTCAAACTTATATGGTTGAAAATCTAAGGATATCTGTCCTAATCAGTCCTCCTGTAATAATCCTCCATCATTCAAGTTCTTCTTTAGTTTGCAATGCTTCTCTATTAGTCTTTTGCTCGTGTTATTCTTTCGATTTCTGAATCAAATAGTATCAACCTCGGATTTGAATTTCACATAAAAAAACAAACAATATCTTAATAGTATGGCATCCAACAAATCCAAATAAGAGTAGAAAATAAAATTAAAATGACAATAACAACTAAAATCAAATAGGAAAAAAAATTAAAATATTGGACACAAATTCTCTTATTGAAATTATCAACAATCTGAAACAACGGCGACAAAAATTTGATGATTTTTTTAGCAAGTGTACTAATACGTTCGAAGTAATAAAAATAATTTGTCTCCACATAAATTACAAATTTAAACAAGATGATAATCATGTGATTTAAACTGAAATAATGAGGTTTTCAATAATGATTAACAAATAAAGTAAGTGCGAAAATAACTTGGATTAGAGTTTTTTATAACGAAGAGAGGTTATATCTTTATTTGAATCCCCTAATTATTCATGATGAATATGTATTAATTGAATAATAATTACCCTATAATCATACGGAGAATTAACAAAATCACTGCACCTAATTCTTTGGTGTACAACTCACTAATTAACACTACAACTCCCTAATTCCTGAGACAAATTCGAATTAAAATTAGGTGTTTTATGCTCGTTAATTCTCTAGCCACAACTTATAATTACCTATCCCTACTTAATTCCTACGTTGAACAATTTTTCTAATTCAAATTAATAGATTTATGATCAATAATTCTTACTCATCTACAATCACTTTACGTGTTTGTCAACACACAAAGAGTAGTAAGAACAAGAATAATTAAATAATAATTATAAAATAACATCATTCAAATAATCTCAAGCATTAATACGATCCAAGAAAGGACAATTAGGTTCATCTTTACATACCTAATCAAAATTAGCTTCGCTACTCATAGTCAAACAAATAATTACCATGAATTGATAAGAATTCATGAAAATCAATGGAAATTTATGCCTTCAATTTCTCCAAAGCTCTCCAAAATCACAACAAAGTACTCTTTGTCGTCACTTTCTCTCTTTGAAATCCGAACCCCTAAATAAAGTAGCAAAAGTTTCCTTTTAAGGCTACAAATTTGTGTTAGGAAAAAGTACCACTGTGACCATGTTAGGTATCATCGTGATCACGACATGTGTTCATTGCGCCCACAATGAAAGCACCTCGGATACAAGAAATCCAGTGGCTCAAACACTTTTTTTTCTTCCTTTTTTTTCTTTACTTTTTTCTAAGTCCCATTTTCCCCCCTTTTGTGCAATTTTGCTTAATTCTTCATCATTTTTGCTTGACTTTTACTCATGATTCTATCGATTTTGTTGATAATACTCACAAATATTATGTAATAACAAAGTGTTATCACAACCCCGTACTTATTATGTTGCTTGTCCTCAAGTAACTTGTCTGTAAATTGAAAATTTCATCTGAAACAATGCTTACCCTTATCAATGAACACCACTTATCCTTTTTTTTTCTTCTGATTAATACCTCTGTTCCCAGCTTCAATCCAAATAATTTCGAAAAGCTCTTCCAACAATACAAGTATTCAACATGTCACACATCTCACCTTTGTTCACTCAATTTGACAGGTTAATCACACAATCACATACAAAAGCATTTAACAATGAGATTGCAGGATTTCTAATAAAGTTGATCAAAGTCATATTTAAACACACACTTTTGAGGTCTTTTCAATGTTTTAAAGTGGCTTATTTCTTTCTTATTTTCTTTGTTTTAACAAATTTATCTAATACCCTAACCTAAAATTAAATATTTCCAACTTCCAAGAGCAATCTCAAACTTATTATTTTGCATAAGATAAGGAAAGTAAACTTTTGATCTAACTTCAAAGAGGATGAAAAGATTAAATATTTCAAATAAAATGGTTATATAACAGGCTATGTCACTGAAAGAAAGTGTGCATGCTCAAAGTGGTTAAATAACATATATAAACATTTAAATAAAGTTGGTTTAAAAAAGCTTAGAGTTTCCACAAACAAGTGTCTTAGTGTGTATTTATTAGACCAATAGACTAAGCAGACACAATGAAAGTTATAGAAAATGACTACTGTACAAATACTCTCATAAGAAGGAAAAGTAAATAGTGGAAATTTTGACTCAAACCTTACTAGCAAAGGTATCTGGAGATTGAGTACACGTAAGTTGGCTTTCCCTTTTCTTCATCACATGTCAATCTGCAATAGGAACTTCTACGTTGATCAACTTTTATTCATTCTTTTTTGGTGACTTCTTTTTTTTCCCTTCTTTTTTCAGTGTCACTAGTAAGGTAGAAAATCATAACTAAAAGAAACAACAACACTAACAAACTAGTTTATCAATTAAAGCACATATAAGCGATACAAAATGAGAAGGGTATTCTTAAAACTATCTAATACTCTTGATTAGATCATAGTATAATCATGGAAATAAAACAAAACACTAAAAATATGAAACTCGTAAGTCATATGTTATTGGAATTGAAGTATTTGTGCACATCATCCATGCTATCTCAGAATTCTTGGTTTTATTTGGCCCAAGCCATCCTCATATGGTCCCTTTGTTAGGATAAGGCTTGGTTTTGCTCACGGAAATATGTTTCCATGTCTTTAGCAGTTAAATATTCTGAACCGGCATGTGATCTCGGTGCTCTTGATAGTAAGCCATAAATTTTGGTCCAAATCTTGGTGGGTCAACATACCAGTTGGGTGAAATTTATGTGGCCTAATTTGCCATGCCAAGTGCATGCTCCTCCAGCCATTGAAGTAGTCGGGTACTTACTGCTTTTGCAAATGAATTCCTTTTAGTTATTGGATTTATGGATGATAGAATTGGTCTTGCTCTTCCTATTGTGTTTCTTCTTATCCTTCTCCCTGATAAGGGTTTATTGGGACCCTTCTCATTGCACTTTGGTTGATTGGTAACATTGGTTTGGTCATTATCTCATCATTTGGATGGCTTTGAACTCCATTTAACTGACATAATTCATTAATAACATAAAAGGCCCACAAGCTCGTTGTGGCGTGTCAACCATGCATTTTGACATTTTTAGAAATTACCAACCCAACATTAATTGTATCATGATTCATAATAGACATCAGAGCCATACACCTTTTAATAATAAATTCGAACAGGTTTGATGCAAATTCCAGAGTTTGAACAATAAAAGATGTCCATGCTTTGTGTATTGGGTGCATTAAGGTAATACACATCCTCAAAGATAAACCTTTCACAATAACCCACTTTGCTCTGACTTGACAAAACTCATTTATCATAATCTTACTCATTTTATCATTCCTCATATTACTCTTTCTATTTTGGATGATACACATATTTGGTGGTTGCAAATTTAGTATAACATTACTAACAAAAGGGAAATATTCAATGAATGTGTTTACCTCGCACATATTTGTGAGGATGAATACAAAATTAGCAATTAATTCAAACCAAATAGATTTGTTGGTTACCTGTATCAAATTATTGAACCTCATCCACACTCTTTCTTTTAACATTTCCACCAAATTCATCATGACCGAAAATAATAGTATGATGAAATTGTCGAACCATATCAGGATAAATTGTACCTACTCCTGAGACCAGTTCTTTCACACCATAAGCTTTAAGAAGTGCTTCAAAGGTGAAGCTATGAGTTAGAAAAGCTTCAAAGTTGACATATTTGACACTCATGAACTTCCTTGTTCTAATGTCAATATCCAATCTCCTCTGCTTTTGTGGTTTCATAAATTTCTCATCAACAACTTCAGAGCTCTCACTGATTTGTTGCTTTCCTTTGTTCCTTGAAGAAGTCATAAAGAGTTTTTTAGAGTTAGGGTTTGGAAGGAATTTTCGAATTAGGGTTGTAGGAGTGATGGCGATGAAGTTTGAGAGATGTAGAGTTTATAAAGAATGTGAAATTTGAGTGGGGTTTGTTTTTGATTTAATGTGGTCAAGGGTTTTGAAGAGATAAAGTTGGGAAGAGGAGAAGAATGAAGTTTGAACGAGTTCCCAATAAGTGATTTTAACCTAGACTTATGTTACCAATAAGTGCTTTTGACCAACATAAATAAAATAACATAAAAGAAATTACATAAGACACACTTACATAATTATGTAAAATACGTTTTAATTTTTTTCACACAGAGTCAGTGGTAACCGGTTACTACCTATGGGGTAACCGGTTACTTGTTGAAAAGTAGCGCAGATTAGCCAAAAATATAATAGGTAACCAGTTACTACCTATGTGGTAACCGATTACTGTTGTCAAAATAAGAAAAATAGTAGCTTTGCATGGCCGAAATTATGAAGGGTCTCAAATAAAAGGTTATGAACATGTTAGCACATATAATGAGGCAACTTTTGATCAAAAAATATTTAACAAATAATAAATTAATGGTATGCAAAAATACAAAAAACCATAAAAATTCACAAACATCGTGTATTTTAATATAGCACAACAAATTGTTATATACCCGAAATAGGCGTCGAGGAACGAAAATAATTTAAAACCTGCTGAATTATCGACCAACTTATCAATGTTAGGCAAATGGTAAGCGTCTTTCGGGCAAGTCCGGTTGAGATCAGTGTAGTCAATGCATATGCACCATTTTTCATTGCTCTTTTTTACTAATACAACATTTGAGAGCCAAGTGGTATACCTACCCTCAAATTGTGCCTCTAGGACTTTGTTCCTCTTGCGTTGTGCTACCGCTCGGACGAAGGGATCTATGGTCAGATGGTGGCATGCCATTTCTGAATCCAACCCGAGCATCTCAGCAACGCTCCACACGAACATATTAGCGTTCTCCCTGAGGCATGCCTTCAGCTGCTTTCTTGCGAGATCGGGGAGGTCGACTCTGATCTTCACTCCTTTGACAGGATCACCACCTAATGCGACCAGTTCAAAATCTCCATCGGGCACCAGATGAGTAGACGAAGAGATATTCACGGCCAGTTGCGCCTTATTCTCTTCCTCGGAAAACCTGTTGTTAAGATCAATTGAATCGACCCGAGGGAGCAACTTTGGTTCTTTGGAATTGCAAGGAAGCAAAGCTTTGGTGGTTTTCTTTGGCTTTGCAGTTATGGCGTTGAGCCCTTTAGACGCATCTTCGAAGCATCGTCGAGCAGCTTCAATGTCCCCGTGGAGAGTGGCTACCTGTCCCGACGAGGTGTAGTATTTCATCTTCAGATGTACCATGGAGGGTACAATGATGAGCTCAACGAGGGTTGGGCGACCTAAGATGCATTGATACAGCGATGGGTAATCAATCACGAGGAACTGCACCTTTACAACCCTAGAAATTTCTCTCGTTCTGAAAGTTACTATCAAGTCGACGTAACCCTAGGTTCTGGACACCGTCCCGTTGAACCCTTGGAGATTTGACCCTACGTAAGGTGTCAGATGTGTCTTGTTGAGCTGCAAGGTCGCGAAGAGATAGGAGTACATGATATCGACTAAGATTCCTTGGTTAACCAGAATCCTCCGAACATCAAAGTTGGCCATTTTTGCCCAGATGAGTAGGGGGATACTAGCGTTAGGTGCATCGCCGAGGAGGTCCTCTTGTAAAAAGAGATGGGTATTGATCCCCTACGGGGAGAATCGAGAGTGGAATTTCGGTTAGAGACGATGTTTATTAGTTGATCAAAGTGTCGCTTTACCGACCCCACAGTGACTTTGTTGTGCCGACCTCTTGAAATTACCATGGTAGAGGGGAAGAACTCCCACGGGCTGTATGCAGCGAAATAAGCAGGACCGGTGTACGGTTCAAGGACGTAGAAATCCTCTGGCCGTATGATGTTGAGGGCAACCTGGAGATTGGCGTCCGTGGTTGGAGGGGCGGTTTCCTCGACTTTTCGAGACTCTTGCACTTCCTATCGGGGAGCCTCCTTCCACTTGGTGAACTGCTTCAAATGGTCGTCTCAAATGAGTATTTCGATGGCATGCTTCAGATGGATGCAATTGTTAGTATTATGCTTGTGGGACTTGTGAAACCTACAGTAACTTGTCTTGTCCGTATTTGGCTTGGTCGCCAGCTGCTTTGGAAGCCTGACGTCGGCCTGGCGAAACTCAGAGTTAGCACATTCGGAAAAGATCTTCTCCTTTGATGCAGTGAAATGTGTGTAGTCGTGGAATCTCCCAGATGGGCTTTTGTGCTCCCGCGGTTCACGGGAGCGGTCTTCCTTTCGTTTTTCACCTCCTCGACGGGATGTTGAAGGGTCTTCAGATTTAGACGGTTTGGCATTCTCCTGACGCCTTGTATCTCGGGCAGTGTTGGCTGCCTCTTTCTCCTCGTATTGGATATATGATTGTGCTTTGAGGAGAAAAGCATCAAGCGTGGTGGGCGTCTCAATGCCGACGGGCCTCCTAAAATCGCTATGGGGACATAGCCCACGCTCAAGAAGATATTTTTTCATGTCGTCCGTGGTTGAGACATGGACGGTTTCTTTATTCAATCTTTCGATGTATGCCTGCAGGGGTTCATCCCTGCCCTTAATAATTGCCTCCAAAGAGGCATTGGTCTTAAGATGATGTCATGATGCGGTGAAGTGTCGGGAAAAGGTTCTCTCGAGCTGTCTCCAGGAGGTGATAGATTCATGGGGAAGGCTTTTATACCAAGACATAGCTCTCTTCCTCAGAGTTGTAGGGAAAAGATGGTATTTGATCGCTTCTCTAACACCTCTATAATCGAGGAGAGTGTCGATGTTTTCGATATGCTCATCAGGGTCTCTAGGTCCCCAAGGGGGGAGGCTTCTCGAGCCCCTTCGGTAGCCTTGTGAACATGATTTTGTTGGAGAGAGGCATGTGAGGCTCACCCTCTTCGCTAGAATCATGGGAGGCAGGGTGAGAGAGGTTGTCTCGTTGCTGAGGGGATGGGGATCTTGATCGATTTCTTGCGCCCTCGGGCGATGGTCTCGTTCCTGCCTGGAGAGTTCACCTAGTCTTCCTGGTTTCCGGGGACTAGTGTCATCGAGGAGACAAATGAGTCTGTTTCTTGATAGACCCAGCTGCCTCTGGATGGTCGTGAGTATTTCTCCATTCAGGTGACCTGCTGCGGGATCTGAAGGGTCTCCTCGCGGGAGAGAGAAATCTAGTATGTCGCGCGTCTTCTAGAGCTTCTATCCTTTTTCCTTGGCACAAGAGTAAAAGGTTAATGTTGTTGGTCGTTTAGACCAGATCTGCGAGCATCTGATTGGTCCCCTGAGGAATTGGAATTAGGACTAGATCTGTAGGGGTGATCTTAGGTTGCATGGATGGTTCCGGTGACGGGGAGGCGGTTTGTCCGTCTTGCAAGCGGCCAGGCTCCCCGAGCGGGAGATTGATCCCATCACTCTCCCGTTGCTTAACGAGGATGTTGGTGACGATTCGGGCATCGACAGAGTCGTCGCGGTGAGCCATTGAGTAAGATGAATTTCGATGTTTTAGTTTTCACAATCTAAGGATGAGAAATGGGGTAACACGAGTTCCCACAGACGGCGACACTGATTGTACCTGCGATCAAAATCTGTAGAGGCCCCGGACGCCGACTTGGATGGTTAAGGAAATGCTCGGTTGTCGAGGAGAGATGGGGTATACATGCAAGGTACTCCGATGCCAAAGTAAGAATGGGAAAAAGAATATGCAAGTACTAGTAAAAGAGTTAATGGAGTGAATATTCGATACCTGGACCTCTCATGTGAGATGGTTTATAAAGAGCCCCCATCGGTTGGCTATTGGTCCCTATTTTGGGCCTGGATTGTGGATCCCCCAAAAATAGGTAATTGTCATAACTAGCCATTGGAATGGGCATGTGTGGTCGGATGGGTGCGTCAGGCAAAGGCCAATCCGAGCAGGAGCAATTCCCCATCCAAATTTGTCTGACTTCCCCGGATGACTGGAAGAGGTCTAGAAGGATCAGAAGAAATCGACCATAGGTGACCTTGGTTGAAGAATCCTCCTCAGCTGAGGGGCATAAAGCCATTGGTTCCTTTTGACACTAGGCTATTGGGTCGTCCTAGAAGCAAGATTGGGTTGGACCATACCTAGTCACTGGGTCAGTCCGAAACACTTAGTATTAAAAAAGGATATGTGTCTTTGGAATCTAAGAAAGATACGATATTAGCTTAGTCTAATATGGATTATGAGATGATAACACTTGTAATAACTAATAAGAAAATGAGTTTATTATGATACTGGCTAAGAGATATTCCCTTATGGTAAAATAATTATTAATTGTCTTGACCCTTGCAATAGTACAATGGTTATTGTGAAAATAAATAATAGTTACCATGATAGTAAGAAACAAAAGATATGTAATATTCACAATTGTCGTACCTCGAAAAATACGATCCTCGTGATGGACGCGGAAAAAAAACAACAGAGTCGCCACCTAATTCTATTTATTCTAACGAGAGAAAAGGAAGATATACACACAACCCAATAATGATAAGAAATGATCAACGAAACCAAATTCTAAGTTCGGGAGTCGGTTACGCAAGAGGAAGGTATTAGCACCCCTCACGTCCGTTGTCCTCAATGGGAACCTCTTAGTCTAAATATGTGATTAAATGTTAACTTAGGTCTTTGTCTTCTAAAGGGTTTTCTAAGATGTTTGTTCTAAAGGAAATGCGTATTTTAATTATTGTTATTATTATGAAGAAAAGGTTAATTTTTTATTAGTGTGCTTGCGAAGGATTAAAATCCTCGTTCCTACGTATTCCCTTGTGCAATGGGAAAGTCATAGCTTTATAGTTCGTTGTTGTACCCTAAAATTTTCCCTCCCACATTCAAGATCATATATTTCAGAGCTTCGAAGATTTACAATTGGTCAAAAGGATTGAAGGTTTCACCAGACAAAGCCTCCTCCTAAACAATGGATCTAGAACTAGGGTTTTAAGTTTCTCCAAGCAAACTGGATTTCCAAAGCTTCAAGTGGAATTCATAACATCCTATATACCTTAAAGAATCCTCATGTCGAGTTTCAAATCTTTCCCAACAAGTTTGGCTAGTCAGATGTTCAGATACCTAAAAATCAGTTAACTTGGTCAAAAAGTCAACTGAGGTCAACTGTGGTGAACATAAAGTCAAACTTCAAGTTTTTGGTCAACATTAAGATTATATGGTGAAATTCATCATTTGATCAAGGGTTGATCATGATTCATCAAGAAAACCTCAGAATCATCAGGAATAAAAAGTTGCTAAATTAGGGTTTTGTGTAGGAAAAGTTAATTGAACTTTAACCAGCCATAACTTTCACATACTTCATAAGAATTTCCTATCCAAAGCTCATTTTGAAAAAAATTCTTACACCAAAAAACCCTAAACAAATTTCAAAAAATACTTCATAGCAAGTTTCCAACCTCTTTCTTCGTCCAATCAACATCAATAAACTTCCAAGAGGCCAACCTATAAACACATGCCGCCTTTTACTTTTTCTTGATCTAAAATCTTTTGTTTCATAACATTTTAATACATTTTCTTTTCATAATATTATTTATAATCATGTATTGATGCTTTTTGAACGTTTGTTTTTTAGTTATGATGCAGGTTTCGAACAACACCATTGTTAGGGCACCATGGAGAACTAAACTGTTGGTTAATCTGCTGTAATCTATTTCCGCCGATACTTTGAAGGCTGCAGTAGTGATAAGAATTCCAGTATGACATGTAAGTCAGGTAAGTGCTACTGTTTCGATTTACTCCGAATGGTTTCCAGAAGTTCAGAAACAAAATCGCAAATTCCTCTTTTTTCTATTTTATTTGATTTATTTTCTATTTCCATATTTTCAAAATAATCTGAAAAAAATTGTGAGCTCTTTATTTGATTTTATTAGATTTTTAGCATCATTTTAATATTTTTTAGATTTTATTTTAATCGCTTTTCTTATTTTTCATTATTTTAAAATCTGAAGTGATTTTATCTGACTCTATTTATTTTATTTTATTTATTCTTCTAATAGCATCATAAAAAAACATATCCTCCTCTCATCCCAAAGACTCAAAAACTCAATATTCTTCCGAACTTTTCGTTTCGATTATTTTATGATTTCTAAAGATAATGTAACTGCTAAAGTCCTATAATAGTTTTAGGTTTTATTTTCCGCACTTTACGTTTTCTGTCAGGTTTTATTTATGTATCTCTCCCAAAGCCATGTAATAGTTTAGGATTTTTATTTTCCACTTTTAATTTCCGCAAAATAATTAAACTGTGTGGTTAGTAAACCTAGGGTATGAAAAGAATGTATGTTGAATTAATTGGACTTAGCCCATTAAATATCCGAGATAAATATCTGAAACTAATATTCACACACGTAAGTTGGTCGTTTTACGACTGCCATCTGCACCTCCTAGGATTTCTCCTCTTGGTTTCCTTACAAAAATATGATCAAGTCCCTCGAACATGGGGGTATCTTAGTAAAGCTGTCTATGCATAAAAATTATCAAGTCCCTTCGATATAAAGATCATAGTCCCTCGTTGTCCCTTCGAGTTTCCTACGAACAAATGATCTCGTCCCTCGATGAACCTACGAAAATGATGATTGTCCCTTAGAATTACTAAGATACCCCTACAAGGTTGTCTTCTATGACCATTTGATGACCCTACGCCCGTCCCTTTAAAAATCCAAGGTAAATGACTACCCACTCCTTAATAGTAGGGACAGTCTTACCATTGAAAGGAAATAAAGAAACATGAAAGACCAATATAGGGTAGGTAACACTTAATTACTTGCTCACTTCTTTAAAAAAAACTCTTATTACACCCCACTTTCAAAATATTTTCAAACTTAAGACATTGTATACATCCATACGAGGATCATTACAAATAACTTCTGAAAATATTTTCTAAACACACACTACACATTTTTCAAACAAGTTAAAGTGAGCTAAGTAACTAAGAGCCCATGGATAACAATGGATATAAAGGATGCTAATACCTTCCCTTTATATAACCTACCCCCCGAACTCAAATTTTTTAAAAGGTCTTTCCTGTTCTTTTATACGCTTTCCTATTGGATAAAATAAAAGTCGGTGGCGACTCTTGCTATCTGCACATGTTTTTGTCAAACAAAAACACCAAGTCAGTTCTCCCACCGCGTTACATTCGTGCACTACGGTTTTTGGTTTTTATTTTTTAATGAACAATTGCTTAAACCGCTCTCTAACTGCTAAGCGTTGGCTTGTCTACTCGCGATAGGAGGCCTGAAGCGCTAGCTTGTTTGCGAGATAGAAATTTAAACAATGTTCGTTTAGAGAAAATGTTTGATCTTGTTTAATATTTTAAGAGCGAAAGGGAGAATGAATCACGTCCCATAGGGAGAGCCTCAGGAGTGACTCATTCAAGAATTTGTGGAATGCTAGACTCCAGAACTCAGTTCTTTTGTTATTTGATATGTAATAATTAGGTGTTTTGATAGACGAAAGGTTGAATGAACCATATCCCGTGGGGGCGAGCCTCAACAACATTTCATTCAAGAATTTGTGGAATGCTTGACTCCAGAACTCAGTTCTTTCGTTATTTGATTATGTAAAATGATTTGAGTATTTGTCTTGGATTAGGGTTGATGGTTGAGTGTGTTTTAGAGACGAAAGAGAGAATGAAACAAGTCTCATGGGGCGAGCCTCTAGAGTGATTCATTCAAGAACCCATGGAATGCGAGATTCCAGAATTCAGTTCTTTCGTTGTTTTGTTATAAGATTTAGTTATTTTAAGTACGAAAGGGTGAACGAATCACGTCCCAAGGGGAGAGTCTCAGGAGTGATTCATTCAAGAATTCCTGGAATGCTAGACTCCAGAACTCAGTTCTTTCATTATTTGATTTTGAGAGATACGATAAAAATCACACATGTTTTATATTGTGGCGCGTAAAATCGTGCAGATGGCTATCATAAAAAATGATCGACTTACGTGTGTGCAAAGTGTATGAATTTTCTTGGCGTTGGACCAAGAAATTAAATTATCTTTGAAACGAATATCTTAGTGATCGCCTTCATATTTTACTTGACCATTTATATTCGTAATGCGAGAGTAAATCACACATTTCCAAATGAAATATATCATCGCTTATGCAATCGATCAACAAAGCATGCAAACAAACACGAATGCAATCAATAGTTGAACAAATTAAATCAACATAATTCAAAAATATAAAGAAATTTATATTTTTAATGGGAACATAATCAAATATATTATAAGACTTATTTTACTAAAAAAAACCTCCATAAATTAAATAGAGAAAATGTTAAAAAGTTTAAGACAAACAAAAGTAATGGATTCAATCCAGCCCAAAACCATCAGTCTTACGCTAACTGAGCTTGGGTACGAATGGCCCATTTGGTTTGACAATTCACCTGATGGCCATGTCCAAAGGAAATTCAAGAAAGAGAAGCTTAGCCTTCTGCCATTTCCTTGATCAATGCAAGGCATGTGTGCATATTAAATAAAAGACCTTTGGCAGTGCATCAGACGCATATGGAAGACAAGTTATTCAAATGTTTTTAAAGACACATCAAATAAATAAATAAAATCAATTCATAAAACTTGAAGAACATCAAATTTTAAACGCTAACAAAACTCACTATCTATTCTCATTCTCTATCCATTCATCTCTCTATACTCGGTCATCATCTTCACGAGGGAAAAAAATAAAGTTCATCATATTTTCCACGCGTATGCATATCAAACAACAAACCAATCATGGAATCATGGATGAGTGTACAAAACGCGGATCAATCTAAAATGAAATCTTCGCCCTCCTGATCGGTGATTTCCAGCTATTATTTCAAGACATGTTAGTTATTGTTTTTCTATTTTTATTGTGCATATTGTTTTTCTATGTTTATTGTGCGTTTTCGAGTCTTATGTTTCGATTATTGTGTGTTATTTCATTTCTTGGCAAGGATGTTGCATGTGATCTTTTATATCGTTGGTGCGTTTAATTTGGTGGTTTTTAGTGTATTTTCAGGCAGATATCAAGTCGGTGATCGAATACGAAGGAAACGGCGATTCGCGTGCGAAGAAACGGAGAAAGAGGGGGTCCAGAAGCCTGACACGGGTGCCCGTGTCACCTGACACGGCCCGTGTCAGGAAGGCTATGCAAAGTGTGAGAATTCCAGCATCATGACACGGGTGCCCGTGTCACATGACACGGCCCGTGTCATAGGTCCCCCTACTTGTCAGCGTGTTTGAAGGAATCCAACAGCATGACACGGGTGCCCGTGTCACATGACACGACCCGTGTCATAGGTCCTGAACGCAAGATTTTTATTTGGTCTTTTGGCGCTGAGGGCATTTTTGATGTTTCGCTTGTAATTTTGTAATCTGATACATTAGGGTGATCTGAACGTGAAAAAAAAACACTTTTTGAAATTGGGAAATTTGCACACAAAGGAAAACAAAGAATTTTAGGGGGAAGTCGGATCGATCAAACGCGGAAGCAATTGACGATCCAATCAATCCTTTTTGCATTGTAATGTTTCTTTTCCTTATGTATGTGATTTTCATTATTTGGATTATGAGTGGCTAAACCCCCCAATGCTAGGGGGTGTCCCTGAGTTATTTGTAATGACACTGACCTTAATTTTATGAATTTCACTGTTTCTTTCTTCATTGTTTTGATTGATTGATTTTATTGTAAGAAAATCAATATTGGAAAATTGGATTTTTATCATCGGTTAACAGATTGTAGGAATGCACTGTTAATGTGTTTTCAATTAAAACTTTTTATCGTATATCAACAAGGAATTGGGATATCATAATTAACCGTGAAAACTTTTGATATGCAAATGCTTGGTATTCATTCTATATGATCAAGGAATTGTAGTATAGTAGGAATACCAAAGGGTTTTCTTTAAAGGAATTTTGGAAAACTATTGTAATAAGACGGTAATGAGTTAGTTACAGTGATATTTTAACAATTATAAACAAATAGTCATTATAAGAATATCTCATACACCCTCTCTAGCATAATTCTCATATTTGTCATCCTTAGTATCATTTTTCTAATTTTATGTTTACAAGTCTTTTGAAGAAAATCTAAACAAACCCTTATGAATTTTTGTTCAACTTGAAATAGTAAACAACTTAATTTGACACGAAGTCCTTGAGATCGATATTCGGGGAATTTCCCTAAGATTACTACAGTGGGCAAAAATAGTACACTTGCTATTTTCCCATCACCCCAAAATCATAAACCCTACGAACAAATCACACACTCAAACCTTATTTTCCCAAAATTGTGAATCCCTAACCCGTAAATCCCTAAATCAAATGTTCATCAACAATCAAAATCGAGCCATCAACACAACATCAAAGTTCGATCGAACAAGGAATCAACATCAACAATCAATCAATGAATCAAGCAAGTTACAACGGAAAGCGTAAAGAGATGGAGATTTTACCGAAAGCGGAAGTCGAAGACGTAAAGAAATAAGTACTCGCTTTTTCCTTAGCTTCTACTTGTTCGAAACTGCTTCTTCTATGGCCTTCAAATTCTTTTTCTTCTCTCCTTCATTTTGCTACGATTATGTGTTTGTTGCGGTTGAGTATTGAGAAGGTTTAGCTCGACCTTGTTCAAGCTCTAATGGAGAGGTTGAGAGGTCCTCAGAAATGAGCTTTAATGTAGGGTTTTCTTGAGAAATTTTTTTTATGTCGTTTTCTGCTTGGGTTTTGCAAGTTAGTGGGTGTGGCTAAGTTTTCTGGTTGTTGGTTCTTTCTGTTGCTGCGGCTAAGTTTCTTTTGCTCTCTTTTCTCTATGAATTTCGTCCTTTTTTATACTGTGAAACTAGGGTTTGTGAATCTTTAATTAAATGCTTGTTGATTAAGTTAAGTTATCTGTCATTTGTTTGGTATTGAGGTTGAGTCCTTTTCAAATGCAGGTTTTTGGTTTCTGGAGTGAAGAGTTTTCCATTCTAGTATAAGCAGATTGATGCCTTTATTGTTGACTTGCAGGATTGCCAATTCCATGCTTGTTATGAAGCTAACTTTGAGCTTATGTGCAGGAAAGTGGAGCAGGGGTGGTCTGAACCTGCAACAGGTCTACTAGTGTTATTTAGCCTGTTTGTGAAAAGTGGTGGGGAAGAGCAGTCTGCGGTTTGCAGGTCTGCTATTATTTTTTGCCTGTTAATGAACATTGGTGGTCCCTGCTATCTTTGCTACTGTACTGCTGTACCTTTCCTCTTCTTCTTTTTTTGAAATTTTGTTTTCTTTATACTTTCTGATATTGGAATGTTAATATGTTGGCTTTTATTGAGTGATGAATATGTTGTCACCGAAACTCATGTCTTTGAATTTGTGGACTTCTCTTGTATTGATTTAGATTTGTTTGCTTGAAATTCCAGGTCTTGATCTCAACCGCCCCATCATAAGTGAAATGGGGACTTGGCTTTGATTCTTATATGGCATGGTCACACCTTAACTTTCAGCTTCAACTTGTAGAAGATGGGGATATGCGAATGGTTCAATAGGAATAGGTCTCTAAACCTTGTAATGATCTTTAGTACTATTGGTAACAAATGAAATTTATTTGTAAATAAATGGGCACATGTGAATTCAATTACTTGAATTGTGATGTATGAATTAACTTAAAAAAATGAAATATGATGTATGAATTTGAAAATTAAATGCAATGTTGTTATGTTTGGATGAAAATGTATTGCAAATTGTATAAATTATGATGAAATTGGTTGCATTTGAATGGATGTATATGAATGTGCTAATATTGGACACTTGAATTTAATCAAGGAAAGGTATTTTGGATTTTGTCATGAACTAATATTTGGAAATAGACTTAGAACTTGGAAATGGATTTAGGAATGATCATGAGTTTGAATTTAAAAGTTGAAATTGGATAATTGAGTGAGAATTGAAATAGAATTGAAATTTGGGCTTGAACTTGAAGTTGAAATTGAATTGAAGAGAAATTGAATATTGATTGGAGTTAAAAGGAAAATTGAAACTTGAATTAGAAATTGGAATAAAAATTGGAATGGAAACTTTAACATTTAAACTTTGCGAATTTTCTTTTTTGACATGAATTAATATTTGAAATGTATTGGAATTGGTTCTTGAATTTGACTTATGAGGAGTGAATGAAATTGTAACTTAAAAATTAAATTGTAACTTGATTTCCCTTAAATATAGAGTGATTTGGAAATTGAACTTTGAATAAAACATGGAGTGATTTTGCAAATTAGATTTTGAACTTGGAATGAAATTGGAATTTAAGTTAGATAAATGGATGAGAATTGAAAGGGAAAATAGAAATGGAAATGGAAATTATGCATGAATTCGAATTAGATTTGAAACAAGAAATTTAGAAATAAACTTGAGCTTAGAATTTGAATAGGAAACTTGAAGTATAATTTTGGTGTTTGAGAATCGACAAGAACAAATACAAACAAACTTCAATTGAAAACAAAAGATTCTTATCACGATGAACCAAAGATTCAGAGTCAACTTCGGGATCCATTTTTCCTTCTAATCAAAGTAAAAAAAGAAACTTGTTTCACAGGAAATCATCCAAACTTTAAACCGACAATTCTCACTAAGGCACCGCACCAAATAAAAACCACAAGTGACCTGAGATCTTTCCAGACAACCAAATCTCCTCATAAACCCCTAGTTTCTTGAACTAAACAACCAAATCTCAATACTCGTTACAAAACCAACAGATCTTTCCAGACACCTTCTCTTATAAGTCCAATCATGACTGATATGTGCAATGGTATGCAAATGGTGAGATGAATGAATGTTAGGGGTAAAATTTGGGGTGTGACAACAATACTATTAGAGTTTTACTTTCTATCTAATATATAAGAATGGATAATGTACGCACTGATAAAAATTTAGTTGATGTTTTGACAAAAGAATTAGCTAGTGAGAAAGTCCATAAAACACCAATTAAGATATGACTAATTCTTAAGGAAAAGTCAATTAATCATGATGGTTATCTAACCTAAATGAAAAGAGATCCCAAGAAATTGGTTCAGTGAATAATAACAAGATGTGAATTTAAATGAGAAGAATATACTATAATAGATAAAAAGAGAGGCCTCGTTCCTAATGCATTAAGAGGGTGAGATGATAAAAACTCTTAATGTGATGTGTACCTGATATGGACTGGAGTACCTAACTATAAAGTACTCTTGATAGACTCTTCTTTGTGAATGTGTGGGAGGGGAGCTTCAAAGACAATTTTGGGGAAAATTCTCGGAGCATTCTCTAAAGTGAGATTGATGTGTATGATCTTTAATACACTAATTTTTTGAGAATACATCTAACACTATGCCATAATTGATATTTTGGATTGTCTAATTTAATAGCGCTTTTAAAGAAAGTATTATTAAAAAGGAAACAAACACACACACACACACACACACACACACACACACACACACACACACACACACACACATATATATATATATATATATATATATATATATATATATATATATATATATATATATAATAACACTTTATGGTGAGATGCTATTATAGGGTGCAGACAATATTATTTTGATAACACTTTGTTAAAAACCGCTATTATTAAATTTCACTAAAATAGCGCTTTTTTAAAACGCTATTAATATTCACCTTTTAAGATAGAATATTTTTTTTTAAACATTACTAATTTACTATGCTGCATTAAGATATCACTTATTTGAAATCGCTACTAATTTACTAATTTACTAATTTACTAGACGTATACCCGTGCGATGCACGGTTATATTCTTATTAAATATTAATGATAAATATTATGATTTAGAAAAGAATAATATGAGTAATTTTTATAATGGTTGTATCGCTAATTTATAATACATAATTATAATATAGTTTAGTTGTTTTGATGTTTTATAGTATTATTTAAAATAAAATTTTCATAAAATTAATAAATAAAAAAATAGATCAGTTTTATTTAACATCAAAATAATAATTGAAAAATAAAATAAATAGAGTTGTGAAATTAAGATAGAAAATCACAAATTTCATAAATGGTATAAGATAAAAAAAAGTTGTGTATGTTGGAAAAAACCAGAAATGGAGTGGTGAAAAACAGTGTGTTTGGGAAAGATGAAGATGATTATGTGAATAGAGAGAGATAGAGAAATAGTGAAAGATTGAGAGAATTGAATCATATGGCATTAACTATTCAATTATGACATACAATGTCTATTTATAGGGTACAAATTGGAACCACAAACAGGCCCAAGAATTGTAAGAAACTAAATTCTGCAGTTAAAATATTTTCGGACACTTTTTCTACTATACTTCCACTGGTGGAAGTTTTACTCAAAAGCTGCCTTTTCGTATTTCTCTGCTTTTTACTTGCTCTATCAAGCATTTGAATTATTAAGTACTTCCAATACACCACCTTAATTCAAATGCTCCACACTCATCATGCTCAACTTCTTCACAAGTCTCTTGAACACATCACTTGTCACGCCTTTCGTTAACAAGTCCGCGACTTGTTCTTCGCTTCTGCAGTACCCTAAATGCAACTGTCCGGAGCTCACCAATTCTCTCAAATAGTGGAATCGCATTTCAATATGCTTGCTCCTCCCATGTGCTATGGGATTCTTAGCAAGGTTTATCGCTGAAATGTTGTCCACAAGTAGCAAAACAGCCCCATTTCTACTGCTGTCCAGCTCCTTACATAGATTCACCAGCCACACAACTTGGCATGCACACATCGACGCTGCTATATACTCAGCCTCGCAAGAAGAGAGGGCTACAACCGGTTCCTTTTTCGAACACCAAGAGATTGGTGCCTTACCGAACATAAAGAGATACCCCGCCGTAGACTTTCGATCATCCTTATCTCCGCACCAATTAGAATCGGTGTATCCGAGTAACTCACAACTTCTGCCCATGTCGCTTGCCGGAAACAAAATTCCACAGCCAAGAGTACCTTTCACATATCTAAGGATCCTCTTAACTGCTGCCAAGTGTGATACCTTCGGCCTCTCCATGAATCTACTCGCAATACCGACACTAAACGCCAAATCTGGCCGCGTATTGCACAAGTAACGCAATGATCCTATCAATCTCCGGTATTGAGTAGGATCCACATCTTGTTCTTCTTCACTCTTGGACAACTGTAATCGTGTCTCGGCTGGTGTTGTGGCAGCATTGCAATGCTCCATATCACACCTCTTCAGAATTTCCATGGCATACCTTCTTAGGTGCATGAGCAGTCCCAATTTTGTCCTTTGGAACTCTATGCCTAAGAAATATTTCATGATACCAAGATCACTCATTTCAAATTCCTTCATAAGCTCTCCTTTGAACTTTGAAATGTTCTTTTCACAGTTGCCGGTAATCAACAAATCGTCCACATAAAGACAAAGAATTATTACTCCCTCACTTGCATCCGGTTTCACATAAACTCCATTTTCGGATACGCATTTCTTGAAACCAACATCGCTAAGAAATCCATCTACGCGTTTGTTCCAAGCTCTTGGAGCTTGTTTCAAACCATAGAGTGCCTTCCTCAACTTATAGACCTTCGCCTCTTGATTTTTGATCACAAAACCAGGTGGCTGTCTCACATATACCTCCCCATCAAGTGGACCATTCAAAAACGCAGATTTGACGTCCATTTGATACAACGGCCAGTTGTTGTTATTTGCCATTGCAACAACTAACCGAATGGTTTCATGCCTTGCAACTGGAGCAAACACTTCATCGAAGTCTATCCCTTCCTTTTGCAAAAATCCCTTTGCTACTAATCGAGCTTTATGCTTGATTATATCGCCTTTCGGATTCGCTTTCACTTTGTAGACCCACTTCACACCTATCGCCTTTTTACCTTTCGGTAAATCAACCAACATCCAAGTACTATTCTTCTCAATCGAATTCAGTTCTTCTTTCATCGCACACATCCACTTTGGATCGCTTAATGCCTCCTCCGTATTCACCGTTTCGGATTCGGCCATTAGAGCGAAGTGAATAAGATCACCCTCATTGTTGATCTCGCTATCTCGGAATAATTCACAATCCCGGAGTCTTTGAGGCAATCCTCTTTGCCTTGTTGGTCGTCTACTTGATTCACCTGTTTCGGTTACAAAAGGTTGTTGTACAGCACCTTCAGCAGGCTGAGAATTCAAATTTTCCTGCATGAAATCGATTTCGACTTCACCAGAACCAATTCCAGCAGCTCCAGAATGCTGATCTTCCTGCAGGAAATCGATTTCATCTTGCGGCAAATCGATTTCCTGAACTGATATGGCAGATTTTCTGCTGTCAAACTGCCGAAGCTCGTCCACGATCACATCTCGACTTATCACAATCTTCTTGTTACTCATATCAAACAGCTTGTAGCCTCCGATAGGATGATAACCAACCAGCAACATCATTTCACCCTTGTCATCTAATTTCTTTCGAATCTGACCCGGAATATGTCGAAACGCTACTGAACCGAAAACACGCAAGTGACTCAAACTTGGCTTGTGTCCACACCATACCTCTTCTGGAGTAACCTTGTCCAGCTTCTTAGTAGGACACCTGTTTATCAAATAGGCAGCTGTAGAAACAGCTTCTCCCCACAACTCTTTCGGAAGATTTTACGCTTTCAACATGCTACATACCATGTTCATAATCGTCCGATTTTTTCTCTCGGCAACACCATTTTGCTGAGGCGTATAGGGTGGTACAACCTCACGCACAATACCCTCATCGTCACAATAACTCCCAAATTCCCTCGAAGTAAATTCTCCTCCTCCATCGGTTTTAAGAATTTTGAGTTTGTGACTACTTTGTCGCTCAACCATGGATTTAAATCGTTTGAACATATCAAACACCTCATCCTTCCTCTTGATTAGATAAATCTACAACTTCCTACTGAAGTCATCAATAAACGTGACAAAGTATCGGTTACCTCCATACGAATTGACTTGCATCGGCCCACACACGTCCGAATACACCACCTCAAGAAGATGCTTGGTCCTATGACCTGTATCCTTGCTGAAAACACTCTTGTGTTGCTTCCCTTGAACACATTCAACACACAACTCAGCTGGAACCACGATTCTTGGAAGCCCGGTCACCATACCATGTCTATGCAACGCGTCGAGGTCTCGAAAATTGAGATGACCAAGACGGTAATGCCATAACCACTCCTCACGACTTGCCGCTGTAGCTAAACATCGATGCTCCATTACTTTCAATGCTATCTTGAAAGTTCGATTTGCAGCCATCGGTGCTTTAAGTACCAAAACTCCCTTTCGGTCCAAAACGCGCAATACCTTGTTTTCCATGCGAATAATGTAATCTTTCTCGAGTAGTTGGCCAATGCTCAAGAGATTACATTTGATTCCTGGAATGTACAGCACATCCTTGATTAATGAACGACCACCATCTTTCTTCACGATCAAGACATCTCCAACGCCATCGGCGGATAACGTCGTATCATCGGCAAATCTCACTTTATTCTCCGTGGCTTGATTGATCTTGACAAACCAATCCTTTCTTCCCGTCATATGAGTCGAACAACCAGAATCCAAGTACCACTCATCGCTACTTTGAATTCCATCTCGAACCGTTACCATTGTGTTTTTCTCCGAACGCGTTTCTGCAGAATTGTCTGCACTGCTGCCACTGTTGTCCAGCCCTTCTCTCATGCCATAATTCTCTTCCGTGATCATCACAAGAAGCGTATTATCATCATTCGCTTCTTCCCTAGCAACCTTCGCCTCATCCGCGCGATTTTCTCTTCGTTTTGCGTGGCAATACTTTGCGAAATGCCCAAGATTTTGACAATTGTAACACTTCACGTTACTTTTGTCGAATGGCTTGTGGGTTCCTTGATCACCCTCCTTGGAGCTTCCCACACCTTTTTGCCCCTTTGAATTTGTGAGTCTCTACCACCAAAATTCTGGAAATTGAACTTCCCTCTCGGATGCCCTTTCCTCTTCGGTCGTTTACTCTTCTCATGAAGTCGCGCTTGCAACGCTATTTCCGACTTCGCTTTATCGCTTCCCCTCTCATCCATTCGTTGTTCATGAGCTTCTATTGAGCTTTGAAGCTCCTCCTTCGACAACACCGATAAATCCTTCGATTCTTCAAGCGCAACGACAATGTTGTCGAATCTTGGCGTTAAAGAACGCAAGATCTTTGACACAACATTCTGTTCTACCATAGTTTCCCCGCACGACTTGATTTGATTCACCACACGCGTAATACGCGTCACATAATCGTTTATCGACTTCTTGTCCTCCATTTGCATTAACTCGAACTGTCGCTTGTGAGTTTGTAACCTCACCAATTTGGCTTTGGCAGCCCCTGCATAAGCCTTCTCAAGAATCTCCCACGCTTGCTTTGCGGAATCGCAATCACCTACTTTTTCAAAATTGTCACCATCGACACAAGAATGGATCAAGAACAGCGCTTTGTAATCCTTCTTCTTCTCTTCTTTGAACGTAGCCTTTTGAGCATCCGTAGCTCCTTCGACGAGAGACGTAACACCATCTTCGATCACCGCAAGAACGTCTTGATAGCCGAACAAAACCTTCATTTGCTTCGCCCATTTGTCGTAGTTTTTCGAATCAAGAATTGGGAGATTGGTGGGAATTCGATCATTAGAAATAGTAGCCATTATTGCAGCGGATTAGGATCAATAACCGGAGCTCTTGATGCCAAATGTTGGAAAAAACCAGAAATGGAGTGGTGAAAAACAGTGTGTTTGGGAAAGATGAAGATGATTATGTGAATAGAGAGAGATAGAGAAATAGAGAAAGATTGAGAGAATTGAATCATATGGCATTAACTATTCAACTATGACATACAATGTCTATTTATAGGGTACAAATTGGAACCACAAACAGGCCCAAGAATTGTAAGAAACTAAATTCTGCAGTTAAAATATTTTCGGACACTTTTTCTACTATACTTCCACTGGTGGAAGTTTTACTCAAAAGCTGCCTTTTCGTATTTCTCTGCTTTTTACTTGCTCTATCAAGCATTTGAATTATTAAGGACTTCCAATAGTGTAGACTTTAATTATATAAATTACATTATGTGTTAGTTTATACAAATTTATTTGAACATTTACATTTAGTACCACACATAGAATCATACTAAATTATAATCCTAGAAGTTATTCAAACAAAATTTTCATTATTCTGAAAAAGGATCTTAGAATATGTATGATTCTAGCTACCTGAGCATTATCTGTTTTCAATTTTTGAAGCTCTTCATGGGTGCATATGAGCCTAAGATGATACAAAGTAAGGTTAATGAGTAAGACGTCAATATCATAGAATATAATCCAATCTAATTATCTTTTATAGTACAATACCTCCACTGCAAATCAGTTATCTCATGAAGTAGTTCCTTTTCCCTCTCATGAGATGATTTAAGCTGCAATAATTAAAGGCATTCAAATAAGCTAACCTTCAGAATTCACTTTTGAGAAGTATATCATATAAATTATATAATATTCTAAATATAAGAGGAATTCACTTTGGAGAATTATATATCATATAAATACGATGGCTGAAGAATTGATTGTGTTCTTTATTTCCGATGAAACAGTGGTGAATTGATGAAACAAAGGAAGGGTAATGGTGGTGAATCGATGGAACGAAGGAAAGAAAGACAAGAGAGAGTCGATTGAAGGTGAGGGAGAGTCGATGGTTAACGGTGTAAGTGAATTAGATTCAAAATTTAAAGAATATTCATCTTTAAAACCTCCATTCTACGATCCAAATTATATTTTAATCCAAAATATATATTTTGTGATACTTCAAAGTATATCCTTTAAAAAAAAACATAACAAAAACTTTTTTTAAAGTCGTTTCCTTCTACTATTCAAATTATTTTTCTAACCCAAAATACATATTTTACGATAGTACAAACAATACCCCTAAAAACACAACTAAAAATTTATAAATAAAAAAATTAACTATTAATGACTAAATTATAAAAAAAATTTAGTGAACTAAGAAAAAACGATTTGATACATGGTTAGTGGGAGGTTTCTTTTGGATGTATTTTTTTTCCTATCAATCTCTTAGATGTATTAATAATTAGGATTAAAATTATAGTGGTTAAAAGATAAGACACATCCAAATTATTCATTAATAATTATAAATAATAATTACCTATCAAAATAATATTATAATAATCAGGATATAATTTCCATTAAAAATAGCCTATAAGTAACTTCCACTACTTCCATTACAACTAACCACAAAAGTTAATTAATTTAATTTAAATACAACATGTTTTAATTATTATTTAAGTTGATTTTAGCCAAAAGTATTCATTTAAATTTGAGAGATTAGTGTAACAGAATTTTTATGGTTAATTTAAATAACATTTATTTATTGGAAGTATGAAGATCCATATTTTGTTGATTTTATTTTAATTAATTTAATATTATTATTTTTTATTATAAATTATAAATTTATAGAGGTTAAAATACCAATTTTAACCTTAAAATTTTTGGAGGAGATCAGATCAACAAATCATCTGACTTTCAATTGACTAATTAATTCGGTACGACATAGTAAAATCATAACCTTGTAACCTATAAAAACAAATAAAAAAAGTATAGTAAAATGTATCATAAAATAAAAACAATGATAATAATAATATGTTGAAATTCTTATGCTATACAATGTTGATTTTTACACTATAATCTTTTGAATATGAGAGAGCAATATTTACCTTAATAAGAAGTGAAACTAACCTGTAAAAACAAAAAAGAAAATTTGAATCAAAAAATAATAAATATAATTTATGTAGAAAGAAAAAGGGGTAAAAAAGAACGAAGATGGATATACATATAATGAATGTAATACCAATTATATATGGAGTAAAGATTGGTTAGAAATAGTGGATCAAACAGGGAATATACTATTCCCATCGCCATATTCCCAGGATTATTTTTTTAAACCTTGAAAAAAACACACCCATAGAGGATGGAGATTGGTTGGAGAGGATAGTGGAGATTGGTTAGAGATAGTGGGGAATGGTTTTTAAAATCATAAGAGTGGAGAAGTTATAATATTTATGGTGGAGGTGGTTGGTAGAAAAATAAAAATAAAAAAATAAATTAATAATGATGGAAGTTGAATTTAATGGAGTAAGTGGGTTAATGATTTTTATTATATTAATAATAATAATAATAATAATAATAATAATAATAATAATAATAATAATAATAATTTCTATTTAATATTATTATTATTATTATTATTATTATTATTCATTTTGATTTTATTATTAATTGAATTAAAAATGATATAATTGCATGACAAATGAGTGAATGGAGAGAGTGTATTAGTGAATTTTATTATTATTAATTATAATAAGTGAGTGGATTTTTTATTAATTTATTGTTTTTTAATTTATAATATTTAATTTTTTTAATTAATTAATTAATTATAAGTTTTGGCGGGAAATTTTGTTTGAACAACTTCTAGGATTATAATTTAGTATGATGTGAAAATGCTAATTTATTTCCACTGCATCACAAAAAGTAAAACTTGATTCACTTTTTTAGCGCGGATACTTTTCATTCTCCCAACCGACCAATTCACTTACACCATCAACCATCGACTCTCCCTCGCCTTCAATCGACTCTCTCTTGTCTTTCTTTCCTTTGTTCCATCGATTCACCACCATTAACTCTTCCTTTGTTTCATCAATTCACCACCGTTTCATCGGAAATAAAGAACACGATCAATTCTTCAGCCATCGTATTTATATGATATATACTTCTCAAAAGTGAATTCCTCTTATATTTAGAATATTATATAATTTATATGATATACTTCTCAAAAGTGAATTCTGAAGGTTAGATTATTTGAATGCCTTTAATTATTGCAGCTTAAATCACCTCACGAGAGGGAAAACGAACTACTTCATGAGATAATTGATTTGCAGTGGAGGTATTGTAGTATAAAATATAATTAGATTGGATTATATTCTATGATATTGGCGTCTTACTCCTTAACCTTACATCGTATCATCTTAGGCTCATATGCACCCATGAAGAGCTTCAAAAAATGAAAACAGATAATGCTCAGGTAGCTAGAATCATACATATTCTAAGATCCTTTTTCAGAATAATGGGACTTCACATTCTAACATGTTATGTCTTGTAAAATAATAGGTATGATTAGATTGTTGAAATGGAAACTTGAATTAGGATTTCAGATGTGTTCTGTTGTTAAGTGGATACTTGGATTTTCCTTAAATCTAAGTTCTTCTTGGGTACTTAAATTCATTTAAGGTGCAAGGAGAAATGAGAAATGTGACCAAATAAAACATCAATTTACTAGATATTAACTATTATGTTATTTATAGTGTGGAATATTGGAACAAACCCTAATACGAATAACATGTCGTCGAAGTCTGCTCACATGTTATTGTTTAATTGGATCTTGTGTTATGGATCAAAATGATTAAGTTAACTTGTACCCTAAGTTAGCTTGTAATGGGTAATTGTTAAAAAAAACCATTAGGTTAGTATGTTAGTTTTATTATAAATATCATACTAGTCTCTCATATTTTGCATAAGGGAAAATAGGAAGATAAAACCCTAATTCAAAAGTGTGAGAGGTTATTTGTTATTCTTGTATACTTGTAATCTTGTTTTAAGAGAAATGAAAGAATAGCAGTTTATAACCAATATTTGTTGTTATCTTTGGTAACCCTAAACCCTAACCCTTGTGGGTTTCTTGAGAAACCTATTATACTTTGTTTTCTAAGGTATCTAATTCACAACAAATTGGTGTGATGAGCGTGGAGAAGATGCCTTCAATAAAGTATGAGATTGAAAAGTTCACCGGAGTGAATGATTTCGGTCTGTGGTGCTTGAAGATGAAAACCCTACTTGTGCAGCAGGGTTGCTTGGAAGCGTTGAAGAGAGAGACGATCATGAATGTTACGTTGACGACATCTGAAAAGACGACCATGATTGAGAAAGTACGCAATGCAATATTGTTGAGCCTTGGTGATAAGGTTCTTCGATAGGTATCAAAGGAGACGATGACATCATGGTTATGGTTGAAACTTGAAGATTTGTACATGACCAAATCGTTGGTGAATCGACTCTACCTGAAGCAAGCCTTGTATTCATTCAAGATGAGTGAAGACAAAATGTTGGATGAGCAGTTGGATATATTGAACAAGCTGATTCTTGATCTTGAAAATATTGATGTGAAAATAGATGATGAAGATCAAGCTTTGTTGCTCTTATGTGCTTTGCCCAGAACACATGCTCACTTCAAAGAAACCCACTTGTATGGAAGAGAGTCCCTGACCTTTGAAGATTTTCAATCTGCCTTGTACTCTAAGGACTTGAACGAATGAAAGGAGCATAAACCTTCGACAGTTGGTGAAGGTTTGGCTGTTAAGGCAAAATTCTTGCGAAAGGATGGTAAGTTCGACAAGAAGAAGGGCAAAAGTCAGCAGAAGTCTTATAGTGGTGAATCATCTAGTGTTCGATGCTATCATTGTAAGAAGGAGGGTCACATTCGAAAGATGTGCCCTGAACGCTTGAAAGATCATGGAGGTAAGGATAATGACAACGCGACCATTGTTCTAGATGATTTCGAATCATCTGATGTTCTTGTGGTTTCAAGCGGCGACTCAAGAAAAGAGTGGATTATGGATTCAGGTTGTACTTGGCACATGAATCCAAACAAAGATTTGTTCGAGGAATTATGTGATCAAGATGGTGGATAAGTGCTGTTGGGAAACAACAAAGCTTGCAAAATTGCAGATATTGGATATGTGAGATTCAAGCTCCATGATGAGTCAATAAGACTATTGACTGAAGTTAGGTATGTACCTGACTTGAAGAAATTTTTTATTTCTCTTTGTGAATTCGACAAGAAGGGATATATCTTTTAAGGAGATAAAAGTATCCTAAGAGTCATGAAGGGTTCGAAGGAAGTCTTGAGAGGCATGAAGAAACAAGGCTTGTATACCCTTGAGGCTGAAGTTGTAAGTGATTCGACAAATATTGCATCCACGAAAATGTTGTCGAAGACAAAATTATGGCACATGAGATTGGGCCATGTCAGCGAGAGAGGCCTGAACGAACTGGGGAAACACAACCTGCTAGGTGGTGACAAATTCGAGAAGTTGGAGTTTTGTGAACCTTGTGTATTTGGTAAATCCTGTAGGGTGAAGTTTAACAAAGGTAAACAAAGAACAAATGGATCCCTTGATTACATCAATGCTGATCTTTGGGGGCCTGCAAGGAATCCTCCACATTCAGGTGCAAGATATTTTCTATCCATAGTTGATGACTATTTCATAAAGTTATGGGTATTCATTCAGAAGACGAAGGATGAAACTTTTGAGAATTTTAAGAGTTGGAAGGTTATGGTCGAAACATAAACTAGCAGAAAGGTCAAGAGGTTAAGAATTGATAATGGCCTTGAATTTTGCAATGAAGCTTTCGAAAGTTACTGTGTCAAGTCTGGGATTGCAAGGCATAAGACTGTATCAGGTACTTCTCAGCAAAATGGTCTAGCTGAGAGATTCAACTGAATAATCCTAGAAAGGGTTAGATGCATGTTGGTTAGTGTTGGATTGAAGAAGGTGTTTTGGGCTGAAACTGTTTCGACAACAACATATCTAATAAACAGATGTCCTTCAACTACATATATATGAAGACACTTGAAGAAGTTTGGCCAGGACATCCACCAGATCTCGAAAAACTGAGAGTATTTGGTTGTTTAGCCTATGCTCACATTAGGCAAGACAAGGTCGAACCTAGAGCTCTGAAATGCATGTTCATGGGATATCCTGAAGGAGTCAAAGCTTATAGGCTATGATGCCTAATGCCAGGTCACATGAGGTGTATCAATAGTTGAGATGTAGTTTTCAATGAAGCTAAGATGGATTTCAAGAAAACTGATGATGTTGTCGAAGAACTGGAACATGGAGAAATTCCTGTTGAGGTAGAGCATAGTGATGTTGAATTGCATGACCCAGATAAAGTCAAAGAAGAAGTAGAAACTACTATCGAAGATGAGGAGACTGATAATGACTACCTGCTAGCAAGAGGCAGGTCGAGAAGAGTCATCAAGCCACCTCAGAGACTTGGGTATGCAAATCTTATAGCTTATGCCTTAATCTCTACAAGTGAGGTTCTAGACGAAGAACCTAGAGACTATAAGGAAGTTATGAGGAGTCAAAATAAGACTGAATGGCTGAAGGATTTGGATGATGAGATGAAATCTCTTCATGATAACAATACCTGGGAACTGATCAAGAAACCTGCTGGAGCCAGGTTAGTCAGCTGTAAATGGATTTTCAAAGTTAAGGCAGAAATCGAAGGATATGTCGACTCTGATTATGCAGGTTGTATGGATTCCAAAAAATCTATTTCTGGATATGTTTTCACTATGTTTGGCATAACAATTAGTTGGAAAGCAACACTTTAGAAGGTTATTTCCTTATCAGCCACTGAAGCGGAATATATCGCCCTAACTGAAGCTATAAAGGAAGCATTGTGGTTTGAAGGTTTTGCAAAGGAGCTGAAACTTCAAGGTCAAAGTATCACTGTTAAATGTGATATTCAAAGTGCAATACACCTGTCGAAGAACCCAGCCTATCATGAGCGAACCAAACACATTGATGTGAGGCTACATTTTGTCAGAGGGGTAATCGAGCGTGGAGAAGTCCAACTGCTGAAGGTTTCGACATATCATAATGTTGTTGATATAATCACCAAGAAGTTGCCCAAATGCAAGTTTTTCCACTATATGCAGTTGATAAAGCTGCATGAAGAAAGCTAGTTTGTTTCTTGTTGGTATAGGGTGTGTTCCAAGGTGGATATTTGTGGAATATTATAACAAACCCTAGTACAAATAGCATGTCGTTGAAGTCTGCTCACATGTTATTGTTTAATTGGACCTTGTGTTATGGATCCAATTGATTAAGTTAGCTTGTACCCTAAGTTAACTTGTATCCTAAGTTAGCTTGTAATGGGTAACTGTTAAAAATCCTATTAGGTTAGTATGTTAGTTTTATTATAAATAGCATACTAGTCTCTCATATTTTGCATAAGGAAAAATAGGAAGATAAAACCCTAATTCAAAAGTGAGAGAGGTTATTTGTTATTCTTGTATACTTGTAATCTTGTTTTAAGAGAAAGGAAAGAATAACAGTTTATAACCAATACTTGTTGTTATCTTTCGTAACCTTAAACCCTAACCCTTGTTGGTTTCTTGAGAAGCCTATTATACTTTGTTTTCTTGAGTGAAACATGAAATTGATAATTATTATTTTTTTTATGATATTTTAAATTTGGACCTCACTCTTCTTTGTATCCATCTAATTTTAAGTTATACTTCATTTGTTTCAAAATGAGTGTCGTTTAAAGCGTTATTTGGTATTGAATTGAATGTTACTTTTTGATATTTGCACACCAAAAGAATGATTTTGTGTATAGCAAAAATAAGGTACTACAACAGCATTTTGTAGAGAGTGTTATTAATGAAACATCTTATAATAGCCCTTTTAAGAGAAAGTGCTATTAAAAAATGTGTCATATATTAGCGCTTTCTTTGAAAGTGCTATCAAACATATGCCATATATTAACGCTTTGTTTGAAAGTGCTATCAAACATGTGTCCTATAATAACACTTAGTTTGAAAGTGCTATTAAAATCAAATCTTAAATCGCACAAAATGTCCACTTCAGTAGCACTTACGGAAAATCACTATTAAAAACATGTACTTTAATAGCGCTTTTAAAGTGCTATTAAACAAAAAAAATGTTTATAATAGTGGCGCAGTTAATAGCGCTTTTAAGTGTTATAAAAAACAAAACAAAAGAGCTATTAAATAGCTTATTTGGCGTAGTGTAAAAAATATGTGTGTTTTGATGTCAACGATATAGTTAAAAAGTATGAGTCATTCTAGTAAAATCTTAATCTTATATATTACATAAAAGTTCAAGTCGTAAGACATCTTTGATTATGCACAATCTTAAAAGAAATTTTATAGTCGTTTTTTAATTTTAAGTGATGGATTGTTGGAACACTATGCATGTTTCTATGTGAATTTAAAAAATTATAAGTCTCACATTGATTTGTTTACACAATTTTGTAAGTTTTCAACATTATATAAGAAGTGCTCTGGTTTCTTTTCCAAAGCACTCTAAGAAGAGCTCAAACTTATCGAGCCTTTATCTCTATTCTCCCTGACAATAATATAAATTATCGAGCAAATTCTTTTATTCTACCCATTCTGATCCTTTGGAAACATTATCTCTTCCTAAAATTCTTATCCCTTTGATGACTATGACTAACCAAAGTAGCATAATCCATTCAATTTTCCTTTTGAAAGGAAGAGTGATCTTGAATCATCATGAGTGGTCTAAATACCATTTTATATATATATATATATATATATATATATATATATATATATATATATATATATATATATATATATATATATATATATATATATATATATATATATATATATATATATATATATATATATTGTATTTCTATAACAGATCCTACAATGCAATAGGAATTAATTACAATTATAATGAGTTGTATTATTTTAAAGACTTGATAATTGATAATGTGTTTTATAATTTTCGACAATACAAAAAAAACATCTTAAAAAGAGCGAAGTAGTCTGTGACTCATCTAGTAATTTTTTTAGTGGTTGAATGATTTATTGCAATAACCATTAATGATATCTTATAGTACATATAAAATAAATTATAATGAATTTCAATAATTTAGATATCATTTGTATAAGAATGATCGTTGAAAGTTAATTATAATGAACTTTTCAATTATTTATCATTTTTTTTGGTAATAGAGAGGGCCAAAGGCCCAAGAACAAAAAGCGACTACACATGAACTTCCCTTAAGGGGGTTTTCTCCCAAGTCCTCCAATAAGAGATCCTCCACAAAACTTGGAGCAGACGAAAATTTTATTAACTCCTTGTCTAACCTACATCTAGCTTTAGCCAAGACATCCGCACACCAATTTGATTCTCTGAACACATGTATCACAAAGGCAAATTCAAACCTACTTAAAAGACTCCTTATCTTTCTAAGCATTTCAATTCTCTCATTTCTCTTAGTCTTCCCATGATTGATAACCATCACTACCTTAGAAGAATCAATGTTCACTTCTGTGAAGCACTTATACTCCATTTTGGGTAAAGTACCGGTACCTAATACGTACCGGATACCAGCACGCGTACAATACGCACCGAAGTCGTACCAATTTTTTTATTAAAAAAATTGATACACCAATTGGTACACATTTGGTACCATGTATCCAAAAAAATTATTTATTTTTTATAATATAATTTGGGCTATTTTTTATTAAATAAAAATTAGGTTAATTATACTATTTATAAATAAAAAGTGTAAGAAAAACCAAATCTTAATCTTACTCTTCTTTCCTGCCTCTTTGTCGTTACGTTTTTCAACCTAAAAGAAAAGTACTTTACAAGTTTACTTCTTCCCTGCCTCTCGTAATTGAAATTTTTCTCTGTAGCATGGATTGATATACAATTACTTTGAATCCTTCATTATCATACCAACACATATACGTTTATCTTTATAATATATTATTGTTGCCATTATATTATGTTTATGTTCAAAAACTTTGACTCATTGTCGTTACTAGCTAGTGTTAAATTTTTATTATTTATGATTTATATTATTACTACTGCACATGGTTAGTCTAACCTAGGGGAAATACATGTTGGTTATTGTTTTGATTTTATGATATATATTATTAGAATTATTGAAATTTTTTATGACAGTTTATTCTTTTCATTTTAACTATTATTTTCTTTTTCTAATTTATTTTGAGATTAGATATTAATAAATTTATTATTTCTTTATAGATGTTTTCTCGACAATCTAATTTTACACTCGTAACTGAAAAATATACAAATGGAACAACGAGTAGTGACGACAATCGTTCTCTTTGGGCTTATGTGACTTTACTGCAAAGTAGGAATGAGTCGAAGAAAATACTAAAAGACGTTGTAACTTTTGTCAAATCGAATATAATGACTCTTATTTTAGGTTTAAATCTCATTTGTTGAGAGAAGAATAAAGACATGGCTATTTGTTCACAAGTGACAAATGAATATTTGACTAAGATGAAAGAAATCAAATAAATGCACAAAAAGTAGAACCCGTACAAGTTCCTTTGCCGAGTGGAACTACAAGTTTGAATCCTCCAATTGACAAGAATAAAAAGAAGAAGAGGAAGTGATGGACCTTTATCAAAAGGCATTTAATAATGAGGCAAGAGATCATTTATCATGTGAAATATCTAGACTATTTTATTTTACTGGTTTGCCCTTTAATGTTGCTAGAAATCCTTATTTCATTATTGCCTTTACTTTTGTGGCAAACACTTATATTTCAGGCTATATTCCTCCAAGCTATAATTCAATAAGAACTTCCATGTTACAGAGAGATAAAACTAACATTTTGAAACTACTTCAACCTATCAAAGACACTTGGAGAGAAAAGGCGTGAGTATAGTCACAGATGGTTGGACAGATGTACAAAGAAGACAATTGATTAACTTCATGACAACCTAGAGTGAAAGACCTATGTTTTTGAAAGCGGTTGATGGTACAGGTGAGTACAAGGACAAACATTACATTGCTAATTTAATATTGAGTACAATTGATGAGGTTGGAGCACAAAATGTTGTCCAAGTTATTACTGATAGTGCCCCAGTTTGTAAGGTTACTGGTTTAATTGTTGAAAGTATGCATTCTCATATTTTTTGGACACCATGTGTAGTGCACACATTAAATTTGGTTGTCAAAGGTATTTGTTCACAAAAAAATACGCAAAGTAACGAAGTTGCTTACAATGAGGGTAGTTGGATTTCTAAAGTTGTTGATGATGCTTTTTATATTAGAAATTTTATTCTTAATCATTCCATGAGATTTTCTATGTACAAACAATTTGTGCATTTGAGGCTTCTTTCTATCACTGAAACAAGATTTGCATAATTTATTATTTTGCTCAAGAGATTGCAAGTTATAAAAAAGGATCTCCTGTTTATGGTAATTGATGAGCAATGGTCTCAATATAAAGAGGATGATGTTCAAAAGGCTGCTTTTGTGAAAGAAACAAATTTAAGTGATCAATTTTGGAATAAAATTGATTACATTTTAAAATTTATAGATCTCATCTATGACATGCTTCGTTCATGTGACACTGATGAGCCAAATCTTCATTTGGTATATGAGAAATGGGATTCTATGATTGAGGAAGTCAAATTAGCTATTTATGAACATAAAGGAAAAGAGTTGAGTCAAAATTCTTATTTTCATGATGTGGTGCATAAAATCTTAATTGATAGATGGACTAAAAGTTACACACCTCTTCATTGCTTGGCTCATTCACTTAATCCAAGGTAAATTGCAGATTGTTTTACTATTTTCTCTTATATATCAACTATCTTACCTTACATACAAAACTTCTCTTTTTAAGGATATCGGAGAGGGAAATATTGATATCAACCTTGATTTCATGATTTATTAATACTTAGTTTATCTAAAACTACCGTTCTCCGTACCAGAACCCGTACCAGGTACTGAATACATACCCACAACTATGCAATACAGGTTCACTTCCATTTTCTTGACTTCAAGATCTAAAACTAAGATCAATCTTTAAATAACCCCTTCTAACTCCGCCGCCGCCATGTAAGTACTACCAACGTCCAATTAACAATAAAAGAAAAAGGGTAAAGATATATCAAATGTTGAGACGTGTTTGATGAGTTTAGGGTTTATGGTTAAGGGTGATGCTCCAAGAGTAAGTTGTTGGATATACTATTTTATAGAATTATGTAGCAGCACTTGAACAAGAATGATGTTGATGAAGATTGCACTTGAAAATTCAAAGCATGTGAATTTCACACTAACCTTTAGGTTCAATTCGTCTCTACCAATTATTATATATTGAATGCAATAAGGATTAACAGCGAATTCCCTTCAGGATACTTTGAATACCTTAATGTGAATTGCACAAACATAATAAGCGTATCTTTTGATAATAGTTTACAAAAAATTGTTTCCTATACTTCACTCATGCATTAATGAAGTAAAAGATGATTTTAGAATAATTGAAATGGTGAAAAATGGATGTGAATATTTCTATTTTCGTGTGTTTATTTATTTTCCAAGTGTCTCTATTTATAGAGAAATTGACATCACTTGGTGAAAAGAAGCACCTTTTAATTTAAATTCTACATCTGAAATACTGAAGCATCATATCCTTTTGTGTTCATATTATTTCACAAGTGTTGTGATGGTTCAGTGGAAGAGGTGTGTTTATCATCAAGCCATGCAACTCAATGTATTATTTTTTGCTTCTCAATATTATATATTAACACATAAATATAACTTCCAAATAATATTTTGGAAATACTTACAATCCCCCACCATTTACAAAATATAATTAAATCTCAAATTTCTGGAAATATCATGGTTTCAGATAATGGTATCTTACGATTTGAACTATTACTTAGTAAATTAAGTTTTCACTTATCCCCGAATAAATTAGTAGACAAGCTTTGAACCAATTATTCACACATGAAATCTCAGTACTATCAAAAGAATTATAAAAATTGACACTTTTCATACGGCCTTGCGTCACATACCCTTTTCACGAAAATTTTAGAGTAAAGCCCTTTAACTCCATGAAGCGGTCCCACTTCATTCTCGTATAGGTAGACTATATCAGAAATGCACCAATAATTATGCGTTTCAGCAAATATATGTTATATGTCTATTAAGAGAAAAATCTCATCCTACCACATTTTTTCTTATGATCCAAGTACTTTTACTCCTTGGGATGTATTCTTTTATCAAGTACTTCAATCACTTTAATAATGTACTTTCATCATTGAACTCAAGACTTGACATTAATCAAATGTGATTTTAGTTTCTCTCATTGGTGATTAATTAGATATGAGCTTATATCACATCCCTACATAATGTCTTCGATATCATATCCTTGTCAATCATTTCGTCAAATAATTGCAATATATTTCCATTTTTTTAATTTTAACTTCACATGGCTATGCCTCTTATTTAATTTTGATAGTTTAGCCTACTATCACACAACCATGACAATGTAGTCGTTGAATTACTTTGTATCTTATACTAACATTTTAAATTATTCAACATTTTCTATTAAACTTATTAATAACAAGCAATACGATTTAAAGTTTCACTTTCTTTAAATATGCACACAACATATCAACATAACAAGAATGTAAAATAACCATAATAAACATGATTATCAAATTTCTATATCATAAACAATCATGATCATAATTTTTATCATATTCATTATTTTATCATGCATTCAATCATGTATATCATAAACAAGTATCAAAATTAAATCTAAATAGTTAAATTAATTGAATTATCTTAAATAGACTTTTATCATTTACATGACATGCAAAACATATATGCATACATTTGAAATTTACAAACATCAATCATTATAATTTAAATAAGTTTGAATTTTAAGTCATAACACTCAATGACATTAATCCAAAACATATTAAACTCATTATAAGTATATTTATTTATGTCACAACTTTTATTAAAAATAAAATAATGCAATACTTTATGAAAATATTAACAACCAAATTTCATATTCAATTTCTTTGTAAATAAATACAAATACACATTATAAATACACCACACAATAAATTATACAAATCAAATAAATCCACACTTTATTACATACAACACACTTAATTAAAAAAATTCTAACATCGAACATACATTCTTAAAAGTGAGTAATTTCTAGAAGTTACTTCTATGCAACAAGACGATCATTTTGTGCACTTGAGTTCTTCTCTTGGTTCATCCTTTTCAAGAACCTACATTCACTTTTAAAATGTCCAATTTTGCCACAATGGAAGCAACTTCCTTTCTTTCTTTTCCTTTGTCCATTTTCATTATTGTCATGAATATCTTTACCATCTATTTCCATATTATAATTAGACCTTTTAGATTTTTCATCTTCCACAACATGTATTTTCTTATGAGTAAATTGGTCTTTAGTATCTTCTTCTTTACGATACTCTTCTTCTAATCGAAGATGATTACCCAATTGCTCAAGAGATATATTCTCATTTTTAGGTTTCAGGGTCCTTTTTATATCCTTCCACGAAGGTGGGAGTTTGTCTATTATGGAAGACACAATGATGGTTTCGTCCATGTGCATTTTGTGTTGTTTGTAATTATTAAGAATACGTTCAATTTCATGTAATTGTTCCATAACAGGTTTGTCGTACCTCGAAAAAAATACGATCCTAAAACAAAACAACAGAGCCGCCACCTAATTCTATTTATTCTACGAGAGAAAAGGGAGATATAGATACAACCTAATAAGGATAAGAAATGGTTTACGAAACCAAATTCTAAGTTCGGGAGTCGGTTACGCGAGGGGAAGGTATTAGCACCCCTCACGTCCGTTGTACTCAACGGGAACCTCTTAGCTAATTGTGCGATTAAATGTTTGATCTTAAGTTTTTTGTCTTCTAAATGATTTTTAATATGTTTGTTCTAAGGAAATTAAAGTTTTTTATTATTAAGGCGGAGAGAAAAAAGATTGATTTTTTTTAATAGGGTGGAGAAATGATTAATTTTTTATTATTGTGCTCGCGAAGGATTAAAATCCCCGTGCCTACGTATTCCCTTGTGCAATGGGAAAGTCAGAGCTTCGTAGTTCGTGCTACTACGGTTTGTGGTTTTTATTGAACAGTTATTTAAAACGCATTCTACTGATGAGCGTTGGCTTATACTCGCGGTGGAGGCTGAAGCATTAACTCGTTCGAGAGATAGAATGATTTAAACAATGTTCATTTTAGGATAAAAGTGTTTGACTTTGTTAAGATGTTTTAAACGAGAGGGCGAATGAACCACGCGTGGGGCTAGCCCATGTTGCGGTTGCATTCAAGAACGTGCGGAATGCGAGACTCCGGAGTTCAGTTACTCGCTAATTAATTATGAAAATGCTTTGAATTGGTTGGTATGTTTTAATTTGAGATTTTAATATTTGATACACGAATGGTGATTGAACCAACGCGTGGGGCTAGCCCATTTGCGGTTCAATCCAGAACGTGCGGAATGCTAGACTCCGGAGTTCCTTCTTTCGTAAATTAATTAAGATGAATTGAAATGTTTTTATACGAACGGTGATTGAACCAACGGGAGGGCTAGCCCATTTGCGGTTCAATCCAGAACGTGCGGAATGCTAGACTCCGGAGTTCCTTTTTTCCGTAAATTAATATGTCGCGTAAAAAGGATTGTGCAGATGGCGATCATAAGACCGACTTACGTGTGTGCAGTGTAAGCGTGAATGATTTTTTTGGAAACGTTAGAATTTATTATTGTGTAAAATGTGAGAATAAAATAAATGAATTAAGTATACTAAATAAAATAGTCATGAAATAGAATAAATTAATCTTACAGAATAAATAAATAAAAGATGGCCTCATATTGGTCGCGATTGGTCGGAAACGACTTGTCACGACTTTGTTATATCATTGGCCCAAACAAGGTAAAGAGAAAAAATTAATCATATGTTCTAAAATAAAATATAACTACACATCTACACCAATAAACTTTAAACAAACTTTTATCTTGATAAACCAAAATTTTCTAACTAAGCTGTCAAAATAAGATAAACAAAAATAACAAAGTTGTTAGGATACTAAACAGTCAATAATACAAATTAAATTCTGAAATTTAAAATCCAATTAGAACTCTAATTAATCTAAAAATAAATGAGTAAACTTTAGTTAAAGTTAATTAATAATTATGAAAGGAGAAAAGAAAGAAAGAAAAAATGAAAGATAATAAATAACCAGGGGTTCCGTCCGCTGCTCCTTGGTGGTTAGCAGTATCCTTGGGCTTACCAGGCCCATAACAAAACAAAGGGATTGTGATAGGAGGAAAGAGGTGTTTGTTAGTAAAATCAATGGGCCAACAAAACCTAACTCTCAACACACATTCTATTAAACAAAAAAATTTAAGAAAGAAGAAAAAAACTGTAAGTCAAACCAATCAGTAATTGAAGAAACAGAGTTCGAGAAAAAAAAGAAAAAGAAAAAAAAAAAAAACACAAATATAAACAGTCAATCTCACCCACGCCGTTCGTCAAACTCGTAGCCCATGTCTCCGTCTCCGTCTCTCAGGTTAACTCCGTCTCAATCGCTTCGGATTCTTCACCGATTTCGAAACAAACAGAAATCTGAAACTCTTCTTCCTCGATTTCTCAGTATTTCGGTAGCTGTTTCGTTTGTGTGATGTGAGTAGATCCAACCCACTCAGTTGCGACGGCGGCGATAAACGAAGGAAGAACGCTCTCGTCTTCTTCGCGAATCCCTCATCTCCCTCTATCGTTCGCGCGGTGCTTTTCTTGTTGTTGGTGATGTGATGCGGGCGGTGTAGGTCGCGTTTGGATTTCTGCGAGTCAGCGTAGGGCTTCACGGATTGGTGATTTGAAAGGAGGTTTTTTTTTGTGATGACACTGTGATGAGAAAATATTGTCACGGAGTTGAAGAGGTAGTAGAGTTTGAGTTATTTGTGTGGTTTCGATTAGGATGTTTATGGAAGAGGGGTGGTGGAACAAATTGAACGGATGATGGTGTTTTCGAGTGGTGGAGAGTTTGTTGTTAGTGTTTTTTTTGTGAAGATCAGTCTTTCTTTTTAAAACAAGTTCAGACCCTTTATTTCAAATTCAACTCTGGCCTGTATCCAAAGGTCTCAATGCAAGTTCTGAGTTTTTGCTTGTTTGGTGTAAGTTTTTGGAGCATTGTGAATTTATTTGAATTTTGTAATGGTTTTATTATCCTTGTCTTGAACCTTTTTCATTTGCAGGTTTTTCTAGCATATTTTTGTGTATATGTTGATGCAGAAATTGGTCAAAGTAATATACAGGTTGTGTTTGGTGTGCAGAGAGTTTATTTTGGTTTGTTGTGTAGAGTTTTGGAGAAGTGGGCTGGATGTAAGACTTGATTTGGTGAAAGCTTGGAGCAATGTGTGTGACAAAGTTGACTAGTTGGATTGAAACTAACTAAATCATTCTAAATTAAACTAGGTAGAAACCAAACTATATGTACTAAATAAAATAGAATAAACTGAAAAGGTTAATATAAAATATAAACTAAAATGAAAATTAAATTAAATTTAGACTGAAATTTAAATAGACTTGTAAATAAAAACCCAATTTACAAAAATAAAATTTAAATAGAAATTCAACCTAAAAAAGAAAACTGGATTAAAAAAATAAAAAATAAAAAACTAGGTACATATAAATTATAGACTAGCTTGAATAAAATCTAACATAACTATAAATATAAGCATGTAAAAAAAAATCAATGAAATAAATCTAAAAAACTAAACTAAAGATTAAACTTCTTAAGAAAATAGTAAAAGCTAATTAAAATATTACACTAAATAAAAACGAACTAAAATTAAATCTAACTAATCTAAACCAACTACATAACTAAAAATAAAAATGAAAATAATTAAACGTCCTAGACAAGTAATATAATCTCAAAGAAATTGAAAAAAACAATTTAGAATGACATTGAAATGGTAAAGATGACTAAAAAAAGCATGATTAACAATTAATGAAATGCTTGACCCTAAGTGCAAAGGTGATCCATTTGTATGCCTAGCCTTAATAATGCGACGAAATACGCCAGCTGAATGGAAAAATTCGGTCAAAATTTAGGGTGTGACAGTTGCCCCTATTTAATCTTCTTGAACCTGAATGTACGAATAACAGTTTTTTGGACATTCGAGGTGGAAGAGGATTAAATATTAAAATACCTAAAATTTTGACCGAAAACAGATGAAATGCGCTGATATGCAATGCTATGAAATCGAGAGACTCTTTGTTTTGCTGGGATATGATATGCGAGATGCAATGAATCCTATCATGCTGACTTTTTTAGTGATGAATATGTTGTAAATGGTATGATGCAGATAAATGCAACAGTGATCCATGCAAATGAGGGCGAAGACTCAATGGGGATAACAATATGCTGGGGATGACAAGACGAAAACAGGATGTGTCCAAAGTGATAGATCAACAGGTTCAAATGTAACTGCTGGCACTAAGGATAACAAAAGACTGGAGAGCAAAATGCGAGATTAAAGACAGGCTTACTGAAGTGATGAGTTAGCAAGTTCAAGGTAGTTGTCGGGGATTCCAATGCAACGATTTAGTGATTGAGAAAAAAGGAGATGACCTCGACTCGACAGCCAGGAGAACCAAATAGCAGACACTGACACAACAGTCAGGAATAAACAAACATCGACATGGTGATCATAAAGTGACAGATGTCAACACGGTGGTCAGGAAAATAAAAGACAGGCAATGACACGGTGGTCTGGAAATAAAATGACAGACAAAGACGCGGTGGTCTGAAAATAAAAGACAGACAATGACACGGTGGTCAGAGAATGGAAATTACAGATATTGACACGATGGTCAGGAATAAACAAAATATCGACACAGCGGTCAGGAAAATAAAGTGACAGACAAAATCCAAAGTGGTAAATCAACAGGTTCAAGTGTAACTGCTGAGACCGAGGCTTGGGAAACGAAAACAGTATCTAGGCAGTGGCTCTTGTGCAACCAAACTGATACTGGGAGTAGCATATGAAGCATTCAGATATAAATCACCGGCTCTAAGCGACCGACTGGCAATAAAATGTTGGAGTTTTAAACAAGATAAACGTCCAAACTCCGGAAATTCCCTGAATGAAGAACTTGAAGAATTTGTGCCAATGACGTTTGGACTTAAAAGAAATATTGGTGGTAAAAAGGTGGATATTAATAACAAGGAGGACCACTGCAGGGGATATTAGTGTTACTGGGGGAAACACTTTGATGAACCATACTAAAGAGCATCAACAACAAATGGATTTTCAGACAAAGCTGCCAATGACAAAATGATTTCTTCTCTTGACACGCCAGACAGAAACTGGTTTCTTTATTGTCAGGCGGGGCTGACTTTGGAAATTCACAGTCGATCAAGAATTGGTTTTAAGTTGGATTTGGAAAAAAAGATAACTGACTGTCAAATAACTTTTAAATGAAAATACCAGGTGAGAACTGGTTCAGAATGGACTAACAGACGAAAACTGGTTTGAAAAGAAAATGAATATCAGACAGGAACTGGGTTGAAAAATAAATGACTGCCAGACAAGACTGGGTTGAAAATAAATGGCTACCAGACGGGACTGGGTTGAAAAATAAATGACTGCCAGACAAGACTGGGTTAAAAAAATAAAGGGGTGCCAGACGGGACTGGGTTGAAAAATAAATGACTACCAGACGGGACTGGGTTGAAAAAAAAATAAAGGGCTACCAGACGGGACTGGGTTGAAAAATAAATGACTGCCAGACAAGACTGGGTTGAAAATAAATGACTACCAGACGGGACTGGGTTGAAAATAAATGACTACCAGACGGGACTGGGTTGAAAATAAATGACTACCAGACGGGACTGGGTTGAAAATAAATGACTACCAGACGGGACTGGGTTGAAAATAAATGACGACCAGACAGGACTGGGTTGAAAATAAATGACTACCAGACGGGACTGGGTTGAAAAAATAAATGACTACCAGACGGGAATGGGTTGAAAATAAATGACGACCAGACAGGACTGGGTTGAAAATAAATGACTACCAGACGGGACTGGGTTGAAAAAATAAATGACTACCAGACGGGAATGGGTTTACCTGGGTTTTGACCTGGACATATGCTAGATGAGTGAGACAATATGCAAGGTTTAACGCTATGAGCGAAGCGACATGACTGAAGCATGAGAGTGAATATGCACTGACTCAGTGATTTTCAAAATATGCCCCTGTTTGGGTAAGGATGGAAATAGTTCTTGGAAGACGACTCTTTAGATAACGACGACGACATGATTCCCGACACCCGTCTTGAACTCAAAATTTGTCGTTGTATAGGGCCTGCTTGAACATCTTGTAGGCATGGAGAGGACTTGCCCCTGCGTGATTCGTTTTGCCCCTGATCAAAGGTTTCTTGAACATACCCTTTTCAAAAGGTTTGGAAACAACCTTCCGTGGCATGGACTTTGAAATGGTTGCCCCGGTGCTCGAACATCGGAGATTTGCCCCTGGTTATCTGATCCCTGAGATAGGAAACTCCCGACTTGACTGGTCATTTGAACTCTTGAATTCTTTCTGATAACTTGCTCAAGTATGAGTCTTGAGGAGAGCTCAACCCCTGAATTGTTGATTCTTGAATGGGTTGATTCAGATTAACTGGTTCTTGAAGTGTTTGCCCCTGATTGGGCTTCTCTTACCAAGTTAGATTCCCTAACTGGCTGAATTCGTTGGGCTTCCCCTGATGTCGAATTGACTTGCAAATAAGCATTATACATTCAAAAATTGGTAATTTTAATGCAACGTTTATGCAAGTTTTGAAATCGCAACTTATTGGTATGATAGTGATACAATGGAGTTAATAAAATAAAAAGTGGATCTAGCCATTTATGGAATGGCAGATGAAGTGATCAATACAAATGATTAGCAAAGATCTTTAGGAGTCAGGTTAACACAACCTTGTTGTAGTATGCTCTCGAAATAAACCCTGCCTCAATTAGGCCTTTTAAGGGTTGTAACGTGGCTTGGTTCACGGTTTATGAAACAAAGGATAAAAGGCTCAAAATTTATTTGTACCCATCCCATCTTCGTGATGAACTCCAATCCTATGTTCAGTTAATTTGACATACGCATTCATATCTCAAAACTCTTGCGTGATAAGGATCAGAATTTGAAAGTGATGGCAGCCGCCTTGCTTTTTGCTGCTTTGCTGGATTTGACGACTTTGTTAATTTTCGCCTAAGTCGTCTTTTCTGTTTTTTTGACTTAGCAGACTTTTTCTCTGTATTTCTTTTTCCTTACGTCATTCCTTGGTTGAATGGTTATGACTGCCATCTTATTGGATGATAATACGTACTACAAACTTTTGGCTCTTCACGCCTCTTTGGTGTATGAATGGAAGTATGTAGCTGATCCTTCTGGAATAATGGATTGAATCTTTTGAAGATTTGATGCAAACAGATTAACTGAACCAACTACCCTGCCCCAGGTTTGAAATTAAGGGTTTTTTCATTTTTGAAAAGAAAACTCCTACTTCTAGGCTCGAAGGGGTTAGCAAGGGATTATCATCCTTATTTCACCAGTGTTTGGGAATTTGAAACAATGCCTGTACATCATTGGCAGAGTTTTAATTGAGAGCATACAAACGGAGAATTCAGGCATCTGATTTTCATCATCCTCCCTCCAATCTTTGCTAAAGCAAAAGTTTGATAAACAAAAGATAGAAATATATTTTTGCTTTTTGTAATAATGAAAGAAAACGAGTGAATACGACTGGATTGATTCAAAATATGCATAAACATTTCATTAATTTTGCCAATTCAAAACAAACAATGCTAACAAGCAAATACAAAATCAACATGCAAAGAAAATACAACAATGCTGAAACAAACGGGGGATTGCCAGCTTTAGGGAATTGAAAATGTCTTGATTTACTGTCTGCAAGAGATGCACCAAGAAGTCACTCAGGCGAGAGGTTGACATGCACCAACAGTTTTCCTTCTGAGAAGGATATGCACCTCTTGTCGATCAAATGTTGTACCTTGGCTTGAAAAGCTCTGCAGTCTTCAGTTGAGTGCCCCATTGATCCAGCATGATATCCACATTGCTCATGTGGATTATACTCAGGAGGGTATGGCTCTGACACTGGCTTGAGAGACTTGGGAACCACTAAAGAGCTTTGAATCAAAGGTTGCAGAAGCTGAGTGTAAGATAAAGGTATTGGATGAAGAGGAGCATTCCTTCTTTCCAAATTGTTGCGAGGCTTATGTGGACTCTGATGCTGATTCAGATATCCTTGGCTTTTGGCTCGCTGACCTTGATGAGGAGAGATCCAAGGTTGCTGGTAAGGTACCCTGAACATTGTTGGTTGCCTACAAGGATGATGAGGCACATGGAAAAGTGATTGTTGAAAAGATGGAGGGTCAAAGGATCTTGCTGATGCACCACAAGAATACTTGACGTCTGCCATGACTGCATTGATTACATCCTCTTCCTCCTCTTGGGAACTTTTGAGGGATTCATTCTCACTAGCCTGGTCGCTTGAGGCGCCTTGGATCTTTCCGCTTTTGAGACTAATCTCAATACGTTCTCCCGTTTTTACCAGGTTAGAGAAACTCGTTGAGGCGGTGCCTACCATCTTCTCAAAGTACGGGCTCGGCAGAGTGTCCATAAACAGGTTGACCAACTCCTTTTCTGATAGCGGTGGTTGAACACGATCAGCAAACTCTCTCCACCTCTGGACATACTTTTTGAACGGCTCATCATTCCCTTGAGATATGTCCTTCAAGTGAAAGCGACTGGGAGCTTCTCCCAGATTGTAATGGTATTGTTTCACAAAAGCATTGGCTAGGTCCAACCATGACTGAATGTGACTTCTTTCCAAACCCATGTACCAATCCAACGGTGCCCCACTCAAACTATCTTGGAAGCAATGAATCATCAGCTTATCATCAAAAGCATATGCAGTCATTTTTCGACAGAACATCACCAAATGGTGTTTTGGACAACTATCCCCTTTGTACTTCTGAAAAGCAGGTGCTTCAAACTTCGGAGGTATGACCAAACCAGGTACTAAGCACATGTTTAAAGCATCCAGGTCAAAAGCATTTTTCCCTTCTAGAGCTTTGAGTCTTTCGTTCAGCATTTGACATTTCTCATTCATCTCAGCAACATCTGGCCCCTTGGTCCTTCTCACTGGAACTGCCCCTTGGGAAACTGGCTCAGAGAAACCAAAGCTTTGGTACTCAACGGCATCGTGAGGTAAGGAATTTCCATCTCGAATAATGGTATGCTCTTGAATAACGGATGCCCCAACTGGGGACCTGACAGACTGAGGTTGAACAAAACTGTTCCTTTGAGATGGAGAGACATTTCCAATTACGGCCGCCTGTTGAGAATTATCCCCTCTCCTGATCAAAGCTGTCACAACATCCATGAGCTGGTTCATCTGGTCCCTTGTCAAATCAAAGTCTCCCCTTGTCGCAGTCTGCTTTTGTCCTTCAGGGTCCATGATCAGTCAGGAACTACTTCAAGTCCAAAGTAGGTGTCGGGAAATCAACTGCGGGTTGTGGACACAGGATGAGGATGAGCTTACTCTGAGGAAGGAAAATGATATGCAATGCAAATGCAATGGTATGCAAACGGATGCAATGCAAAGATGCTTGGGGACCACAGGCACAAACAGACACGGAAACTGAAAAAGCTCAAAACTTCCTAAATGGTAAGCTGTAAGAGATTGGTTATACATCTTACTACCCATAAGTCCCACTCACAGGATGGCTTCTACGGTGATGGTTTAAGGAAACTCAAGGTCACGGACGTTTATCGTACTAACGCCCCGCCGCAGGCTAGCTGCATTGTGACGATAATAACGATAAGGTCTACCTTGAGTGGAGTTCTCATGCTAGACGTGCAAGGAGCAAGTCCTTGGAGCCTAACATTACACAACTACCAATATTGAAACAGGTTCTAAAGGGGTCCCAGAATCACAGCCCTTTCATGAATCAGGTCCCGCGACAGGCTAGCTGCGTTGTGACAAGATCTATGAAAAGTCTAACTATCTGGGGGAGCTTTCATGTTAGGCGTGCAAGGAGCGAGTCCTTGGAGACTAACACTAATAACATCCAATTCTAAACTTAGGTGTTCCCTCTGCTTTTTCCACCACTCAAATTACTTGTAAAGGCCTCGAGATCCCACAAACAAATATATTGAGCAATAAAGTAGAGCGGTAAAAGAACAGATAAACAAACATAAATAATAAACATAGAGAAGACACGAAAAGATAAGATCAAACAAATAAACACACAATGCTAAGTTAGGCTCGACTCTCTCTAGCATGGAGCTATATCCCCAGCAGAGTCGCCAGCTGTCGTACCTCGAAAAAAATACGATCCTAAAACAAAACAACAGAGCCGCCACCTAATTCTATTTATTCTACGAGAGAAAAGGGAGATATAGATACAACCTAATAAGGATAAGAAATGGTTTACGAAACCAAATTCTAAGTTCGGGAGTCGGTTACGCGAGGGGAAGGTATTAGCACCCCTCACGTCCGTTGTACTCAACGGGAACCTCTTAGCTAATTGTGCGATTAAATGTTTGATCTTAAGTTTTTTGTCTTCTAAATGATTTTTAATATGTTTGTTCTAAGGAAATTAAAGTTTTTTATTATTAAGGCGGAGAGAAAAAAGATTGATTTTTTTTAATAGGGTGGAGAAATGATTAATTTTTTATTATTGTGCTCGCGAAGGATTAAAATCCCCGTGCCTACGTATTCCCTTGTGCAATGGGAAAGTCAGAGCTTCGTAGTTCGTGCTACTACGGTTTGTGGTTTTTATTGAACAGTTATTTAAAACGCATTCTACTGATGAGCGTTGGCTTATACTCGCGGTGGAGGCTGAAGCATTAACTCGTTCGAGAGATAGAATGATTTAAACAATGTTCATTTTAGGATAAAAGTGTTTGACTTTGTTAAGATGTTTTAAACGAGAGGGCGAATGAACCACGCGTGGGGCTAGCCCATGTTGCGGTTGCATTCAAGAACGTGCGGAATGCGAGACTCCGGAGTTCAGTTACTCGCTAATTAATTATGAAAATGCTTTGAATTGGTTGGTATGTTTTAATTTGAGATTTTAATATTTGATACACGAATGGTGATTGAACCAACGCGTGGGGCTAGCCCATTTGCGGTTCAATCCAGAACGTGCGGAATGCTAGACTCCGGAGTTCCTTCTTTCGTAAATTAATTAAGATGAATTGAAATGTTTTTATACGAACGGTGATTGAACCAACGGGAGGGCTAGCCCATTTGCGGTTCAATCCAGAACGTGCGGAATGCTAGACTCCGGAGTTCCTTTTTTCCGTAAATTAATATGTCGCGTAAAAAGGATTGTGCAGATGGCGATCATAAGACCGACTTACGTGTGTGCAGTGTAAGCGTGAATGATTTTTTTGGAAACGTTAGAATTTATTATTGTGTAAAATGTGAGAATAAAATAAATGAATTAAGTATACTAAATAAAATAGTCATGAAATAGAATAAATTAATCTTACAGAATAAATAAATAAAAGATGGCCTCATATTGGTCGCGATTGGTCGGAAACGACTTGTCACGACTTTGTTATATCATTGGCCCAAACAAGGTAAAGAGAAAAAATTAATCATATGTTCTAAAATAAAATATAACTACACATCTACACCAATAAACTTTAAACAAACTTTTATCTTGATAAACCAAAATTTTCTAACTAAGCTGTCAAAATAAGATAAACAAAAATAACAAAGTTGTTAGGATACTAAACAGTCAATAATACAAATTAAATTCTGAAATTTAAAATCCAATTAGAACTCTAATTAATCTAAAAATAAATGAGTAAACTTTAGTTAAAGTTAATTAATAATTATGAAAGGAGAAAAGAAAGAAAGAAAAAATGAAAGATAATAAATAACCAGGGGTTCCGTCCGCTGCTCCTTGGTGGTTAGCAGTATCCTTGGGCTTACCAGGCCCATAACAAAACAAAGGGATTGTGATAGGAGGAAAGAGGTGTTTGTTAGTAAAATCAATGGGCCAACAAAACCTAACTCTCAACACACATTCTATTAAACAAAAAAATTTAAGAAAGAAGAAAAAAACTGTAAGTCAAACCAATCAGTAATTGAAGAAACAGAGTTCGAGAAAAAAAAGAAAAAGAAAAAAAAAAAAACACAAATATAAACAGTCAATCTCACCCACGCCGTTCGTCAAACTCGTAGCCCATGTCTCCGTCTCCGTCTCTCAGGTTAACTCCGTCTCAATCGCTTCGGATTCTTCACCGATTTCGAAACAAACAGAAATCTGAAACTCTTCTTCCTCGATTTCTCAGTATTTCGGTAGCTGTTTCGTTTGTGTGATGTGAGTAGATCCAACCCACTCAGTTGCGACGGCGGCGATAAACGAAGGAAGAACGCTCTCGTCTCCTTCGCGAATCCCTCATCTCCCTCTATCGTTCGCGCGGTGCTTTTCTTGTTGTTGGTGATGTGATGCGGGCGGTGTAGGTCGCGTTTGGATTTCTGCGAGTCAGCGTAGGGCTTCACGGATTGGTGATTTGAAAGGAGGTTTTTTTTTGTGATGACACTGTGATGAGAAAATATTGTCACGGAGTTGAAGAGGTAGTAGAGTTTGAGTTATTTGTGTGGTTTCGATTAGGATGTTTATGGAAGAGGGGTGGTGGAACAAATTGAACGGATGATGGTGTTTTCGAGTGGTGGAGAGTTTGTTGTTAGTGTTTTTTTTGTGAAGATCAGTCTTTCTTTTTAAAACAAGTTCAGACCCTTTATTTCAAATTCAACTCTGGCCTGTATCCAAAGGTCTCAATGCAAGTTCTGAGTTTTTGCTTGTTTGGTGTAAGTTTTTGGAGCATTGTGAATTTATTTGAATTTTGTAATGGTTTTATTATCCTTGTCTTGAACCTTTTTCATTTGCAGGTTTTTCTAGCATATTTTTGTGTATATGTTGATGCAGAAATTGGTCAAAGTAATATACAGGTTGTGTTTGGTGTGCAGAGAGTTTATTTTGGTTTGTTGTGTAGAGTTTTGGAGAAGTGGGCTGGATGTAAGACTTGATTTGGTGAAAGCTTGGAGCAATGTGTGTGACAAAGTTGACTAGTTGGATTGAAACTAACTAAATCATTCTAAATTAAACTAGGTAGAAACCAAACTATATGTACTAAATAAAATAGAATAAACTGAAAAGGTTAATATAAAATATAAACTAAAATGAAAATTAAATTAAATTTAGACTGAAATTTAAATAGACTTGTAAATAAAAACCCAATTTACAAAAATAAAATTTAAATAGAAATTCAACCTAAAAAAGAAAACTGGATTAAAAAAATAAAAAATAAAAAACTAGGTACATATAAATTATAGACTAGCTTGAATAAAATCTAACATAACTATAAATATAAGCATGTAAAAAAAAATCAATGAAATAAATCTAAAAAACTAAACTAAAGATTAAACTTCTTAAGAAAATAGTAAAAGCTAATTAAAATATTACACTAAATAAAAACGAACTAAAATTAAATCTAACTAATCTAAACCAACTACATAACTAAAAATAAAAATGAAAATAATTAAACGTCCTAGACAAGTAATATAATCTCAAAGAAATTGAAAAAAACAATTTAGAATGACATTGAAATGGTAAAGATGACTAAAAAAAGCATGATTAACAATTAATGAAATGCTTGACCCTAAGTGCAAAGGTGATCCATTTGTATGCCTAGCCTTAATAATGCGACGAAATACGCCAGCTGAATGGAAAAATTCGGTCAAAATTTAGGGTGTGACAAGGTTTATTATCTATCATTTTATAATTATTGAAATGGGAAACAATAAATTTCTTACTTGTAGCATCTTCTTGCATATATCTTCCCTCTAGTTTATCCCACAGATCTTTTGCCGATTCACTACTTTGATAAATATCGAATAATGAATCTCATACCGTTGAGAATATGGCCCATGCAAATATAATCATCATTGTCCCATTTTTTCTTTCCCTTGTTTCAGTGATTGTTTCTTCTTCCTTTCTACTAGTCTTGTTGTATTCAAAACATATCCCACTTTCAAAATTGTAAGAAAAAAATTATCTTTTTATACCAACGAATAAAGTTTCCTCCATCAAACTTATCAAATTTCACAAAATTAGATGTCATTTCTTTGAGTGATGTTGTCATTGATTAAGTAAAGAATGAACCTAAAGATTGTTGGATATACTATTTGATAGAATTATGTAGCAGCACTTGAACATAAAAAATGTTGATGAAAATTGCACTTGAAAATTCAAAGCGTGTGAATTTCACACTAACCTTTAGTTTGAATTCGCCCCTACCAATTATTATATATTGTATGAAATAAGGATTAACAGCGAATTCTCTTCAGGATACTTTGAATACCTTAATGTGAATTACACAAACACAATAAGCGTATCTTTTGATAATAGTTTACCGAAAATTGTTTTCTATACTTCACCCATGCATTAATGAAGTAAAAGATGATTTTTGAATCATTGAAATGGTGAAAATGGATGTGAATATTTCTATTTTCGTGTGTTTATTTATTTTTCAAGTGTCTCTATTTATAGAGAAATTGACATCACTTGGTGAAAAGAATCACCTTTTAATTTAAATTTTGCATATGAAATACTGAAGCATTATATCCTTTTGTGTTCATATTATTTCACAAGTGTTGTAATGGTTCAGTAGAAGAGGTGAGTTTATCATCAAGCCATGCAAATCAATGTATTATTTTTTTGTTTCTCAATATTATATATTAACACATAAATATAACTTCCAAATAATATTTTGAAAATACTTACATTAGTATCTAAATCTTACTCCTCATCTTGACCATTGATTTATTTTTAATCAATGGTTATAATAATTAGTCAATAATTAAATATGGAGAAAAAAATAATTAATCAATGTTGAATAATTACTAATTATTATAACCAGAATTGGCCCAATAAATCCAGAGGCCTCGTTTTATTTTAAAAAATAGACCCGATTTTTTTTATAAAAATCAATTAAATAATTATAAATGATAGAAAAATATAATTATATATTAATTAAAAATAAATTTAATTATAATTATGTTAACATTTGATCCATCTCCTTTTTTATGTATCAAGTTTCATAATATTTTTTATTTTATTGAATTTTTATATATATTTATTAATATTAATGGAAAAAATTGTATCTTTTAAAAAATTTGGACCATTTATTATTTGGGGTGATGTGCGGTAAAGCTTGTTGCTCTTGCACAGGATCGGCCCTAATTATAACAATTGATTACAAATGAATCAACGATCAAAATATTGAATAAGTTTTAATAACTTATTCCTGGAATAAGAATATCCCCAATATATATATATATATATATATATATATATATATATATATATATATATATATATATATATATATATATATATATATATATATATTCAAAACCTGATCAACCTCAACAGCGGCTCATGTTTGAAACGGGGGTCTAAATGTTAGGAGATAGGGCCATTCTTTGAAAGGACCTGTCCTATATTATTTATCACAATTAAGTTTTCTGTTCAAAAATACATTTTCATGTGATGGTTGAGATGAGAGTGACCCTACTCACTCAACACTTGTAGGCTTTATTCTCTTTCTCTGTGTGAGAGGCAGCATCACATGGGAATACCAATCATGATGGAAGCAAATGAGACAATGGTAGAGGATTTAGTGGAGCCACATTAATACATAACTCATTTGTAGGTTTCCTATCGGTCAACTCTTACCATAAGGTGTTGATATATATATATATATATATATATATATATATATATATATATATATATATATATATATATATATATATATATATATATATATATATATATATATATATATATATATATATATATATATATATATATATATATATATATATATATATATATATATATATATATATATATATATATATATATATATATAGCCTTTTTATTCTTATAAATTAACGTGTTTTTGTTTTAAGTATTTTCTTATTTTTTTAAGAAATTTTCTTTGAATGTAAAATTCATTTTAATTTTAATTCCTAGTGTGAATATCTGTAAGAAAGTTGGAAGAAAAATCAATAGAAAATCTACAGATTTAAAATCTATAAAAAAATTCGCAGGAAATCTATAAATTTTCCTGTGATTTTTAATTTTAAAAACTAAAATTAAAAAGATTTAATATTCAAGAATTATTTCAAAAAAATAGAGATATTAAAAGTAAAAACACGTCAATTTTCAAAAAAATAATATTAAACACTTAATTTTATTAATATATTTAGATAAAAATCTATCTTTATTTCTGAAAAATTATATTTAAATCGTAAGAATAAATTAATTAATAGTCATATTTTATATGTTTAATAATATTTTTCTTAGAAAATATTCCAAATTCAATATAATCTCATTTTTCTATATTTTTATTTAAGTATTTATTTTATTATTTTTTCATTTTTGTTTAAACTATATTCTTAAAGGTAAATGAGTTGACCAATATCTTATATTTCTAATTCATTTTTAGAAAAGAAAATTAAATTAAAGAGATAAGATTCAATTATTAACTTCAAAGGTAATTTTCTTTATAATGAATACGGGGAATTATTTATTTATTTATTTAAAAACAATATAATAGAGGTTATAATTCTCACAAAATAACAAGGTAAATAGTGGAGATTGCAAATCTATAAGAATAAACACCCCAAATATAAGTTTGATACCATGGGTTACTAAAACTCTCATAAATAAGTTACCTTACCACAACAGTATCTTTGATAATTTTGATAACTTATGTAGATGTTTTTGTGGAGGTTTAAAATGTAAAGCAGAAATTTTATTGATGATTATATGAAATTATAACATCAAATTTTATTTGTTGAAGTTATGATTTGGGATCCTGAAAAAATGACTGATCAGATTTTCCTCTATATCTCACATTTCCATTCACAATTATCAATGGGATAAGTTGTGGAACCGTTTGTTATATTTCTGATTCGTGCGATTATAAAGGGGACCTAGCCATATAATATATATAATCCTTGTTCCTATCCATAATGGGTCAAGGGTTAAAACTCACACTTTTGCTCACACCAATCAGGTTTTAGATACTCGGTCTTTAATTAAAAAGATCACTTAACCAAATGCTTATTTATGCACCCTCATCGGAATCACGATATCCTGTTTTTCACAAACTAAACAACAATTAATTGTAGCCCAAAACGTTAGATAAATCTCTCCCACTTGGGCAGAATCAATTGTGTGATTTTTATTTTTAAAACACATTTTGAAAACGACTTTCGGGTTAATGACTATTTTCTTAAAATGTGAGCGCAATTTAAGAAAATGCATGATTTCAGGTGCAATGTCTGAGTATGACTCCATCCAACAAAATTCAAGCATTATTGAATTACATTGATTTCTATATCCTTCATTAACATAAAATCTTTTGTGGTTACAAATATTACGGACTTCGTAAACTAGTCATCGGTGTGGAGTGTGGCAAGACAATAACATGCCAATGTGATCCAACATCCAACTACTATTTTTTTTCGGTCCTTAACAATTTCTCTCAAATGGATTAAAGCCAAGGAAATTGCATGGTTTTACAAACCATAACGCCTAAGCTCTAATATGGCATTGACCACCGACACAATGGTCCCGACAACTCTGAGTTTAAAATCATACCTCAGGTCCACTATGTTATCGACCACCATTATAGTGGTCCCGAATATGTCGAACTCAAAATTATAACCATACCTCGAACTCCAAACTAGTGATGACCATAGGCACGGTGGTCCCAATGACACTGAGTCCCAATTTTAACAATTGACATATAAATAAACAATGACAAATAATAATAGCATTATTCATTTTAATACCAGCTGCTCAAAAATGAAAGTACTTGACAATCCAACACTTAAAGTGTCCAAAATAAAATACAACATGATAAGAAAAAGGAAAAAGAACAAACTCTCACTAACTAAGTACATCAAAATAACTCACAATGCCCATACTCTCAACATGGTTTTTGAACACAATGGTCCTAAGTCTTTTAGTTAGGGGATCAAGTAGCATGAAATCAGTACCAATGTACTCACCAACAATGTCATTTTCTTTACAAGATCTCTGGCTGTCAAATATTTCAATTCCAAATGCTTAGAACCGCTAGAAATATTATTATTCTTAAAGTAGAACACATTTTCACTATTATCACAGTAAAGCTTTAATGGCTTAGCAATGGAATCAAAAATACGAAGTCTAGTCACTAAATTTCTCAACCAAACAGTATGAGTGGCTGCATTATAACAAGCAATAAACTCTTCCTGCATAGTTGAAGAGGCGAAAAAAAATTATTTTTTACTCTTCCATGATATCACACATCCATCCAACGTAAAAATGTAACTAGAAATAGATTTCCTATCATCAACACATCCAGCAAGATCATAGTTAGTATTCCCAACTATTTCCAAGTTGTCAACTCTCATAACAACAAGCATATACTATTTAGTTCTCTGCAAATATCCCATCACTTTCTTAGCAGCAATCCAATGATCATTCCCAGGATTAGACAGGTATCGTCCCAAGACGCCAACTATGAAAGCAATGTCCGACCTAATGCATACCTGAGCATACATCAAGTTGCCCAATGCAATGTCAAAGGGTTTTCCCTTCATCTCTGCCCGCTCAATCTCAGTTTTAGGACATTGATCTTTATTGAATTTGTCTCCTTTAGTAATTGGAAAATCCATTGGCTTATATTTTTTCATATTAAACCTTTCTAAGGCTCTATCCATGTAAGCCCTTTGTGTAGAGCCAAGTACACAACATGATCTATCTCTATGTATTTCAATTCCCAACACAAAAGATGCTTCTCCAAGATCTTTCATATCAAATAACTTGGTTAGCATAAGTTTGGTCTCATGAAGTAGACCAAGGTCACTATTGGAAATCAAAATATCATCAACAAATAACACAAGAAAGATGAATTTCTCCCACTGAACTTAAGACATATGCACTGATAGACTTTATTTTCTTCAAAATCCAATGAAGTCACCACCTCATCAAATTTCAAGTACCATTGTCTGGAAGCCTTTTTCAAACCATAAATAATTTTTCTTAATTTACAAACTAAATGCTCATTACCACTTGACAAAAAAACCTCAAGTTGTTGCATTTACACCTCCCCATTAAGATCACCATTTAGAAAATCAGTTTTATCATCCATTTGATGCAATTCCAAGTCAAAATGAGATACAAGGGCCATAACGATTCTAAAAATGTCTTTAGTAGAAACAAGAGACAATGTTTCATTAAAATCAATCCCCTCTTTTGGTGTGTAGCCCTTAGACACAAGTATAGCCTTAAACCTCTTAATTTTACCTTTTGAGTCCTTTTTTTGTTTGAATATCCATTTACAGTCAATCACCTATTTCTTGGTAACTCCATTAGTTCCCAAACATCATTATTTACCATGGATTTCATTTCATCATGCATTTCATCTGTCCACATTCTAGATTGAGAACAAGTAATAATTTCTAGATAATTTTTAGGATCAATAACAATACCAATAGCATAAGCATTCTCACTAAGATAAACTATAAAATCATCAAGGAAAGCAGGTCACTTTCATCTTACAAACCTTCTAAGATGAATTTTCTCAACTGGCTCATCATGTTGTGCTACCTCAGGTATATGATCAACTACATTTTCAATAATTGGCTCAATCATATCTTCAACTGGATGTTCAACCATATTCTCATTTAGAGCAAAACCTCCATGAGAAATGGATGATCTAGCATTATCAAAATTAGACATGGGCAAAGTAATAAATTCAAGCACCATATAATCAATATTATCATATGTAATGACAGGCTCATCAATATCAAGCTCAAGGAATTTTGCATGCATGGACTCCACAAATTTATTACATCTACCAGGACAGAAGAATATGTATCCTTTATCTCGATGTGAATATCCAATAAAAAACAATGAATTGTTTTTGAGTCAAGCTTTATCTCAAAAGGATTATATATTTTAACCTCTGCGGGGCAACCCCGGGCAAGGAGATGGTTCATGTTGGGTTTTCTACCCATCCAAAGCTCAAAAGGTGTTTTTTGGAATTGATTTACTACGAACTATGTTAAGTATATAAAGGGTTGTCTTCAAAGTATCACCCCGTAAAAATTATGGGAAATTACACCTATTCATCATGCTTCTCATCATATCCTTAAGAGTGCGGTTTCGCGTGCCAGGCATGGTTTATTGTGGAACAATTCTATAATCTCGAAAGAATTTTGTAAAAGGCCCCACGTGTTGCCCAGTAGAATCATATCTACCATAATACTTTCCACCACCGTCAGAATGTACCACATTTATCACTTTTCCTAGTTGCTTTTCAACCTCAGTTTTAAGGATTTTAAACTTTTCAAGTGCTTCTGATTTTTCCTTAATCAAGTAAAGACAGCCATACCGGGAAAAATCATCAATGAAAGTGATAAAAGATTTACTACCACAGGTAGTGAGAGAAAGGGGTCCCCTAATGTCTATATGAATAATTTCCAAAAGGTCTGAACTTCTAATTGAACCTTTCTTATTGGTCTTAGTAAATTTTCCTCTAATGCAATCCACACAAGTCTTTAAATCATTGAAACATAAGGAAGGTAAAATATCATCTCTAAATAACCTTTAAACGACTTTAGAGGTATGTCCTAAACGCTTATGCCACAACAAAAAAGATTTTTCTCTAATTTTAGACCTTTTAGGAATGAAGCTTTCAACATTCAAGGATGAGGAACTATATCACAATCCAACTATAACTTATATGAACCATCCAACAAGATATCATTACTAACAACTTAGAATTCAACATCAAATTTATTTTTCCATCAAAAAAGGTGAATTGAAATCCAAACTTATCCAAACAAGATACTAAAATCAAATTTCTCCTTAAAGAAGGTACATAAGATTTATCTTTCAAAACAAGTTCAAAGCAGAAGGTGAGAAAAATACACAAGAATGAGGGGTTGAACTGTGTTTCCGTTTCTTTAGTTTGTCTCTGATCGGAGTTAAAAATCTAAACTGGTGTTCAGATTCTAATTATAAGTTGCAGCGGAATATTGACAAAAGCAAATAAATAACAACATAACACACAAATATTTATATTTGTTCCTCCCAAATGAGAGTAGTACAGTCCCTTGCAGCACAAGATATTTTCACTATGATAAAAACATGATTACAATTGCTTATGCACTTAAACATAAGACTTTTCTTTGCTCAGACCATCATCCCGAGACTTCCTGTTTAAACCCTTCTGGCTCACGACTTGCTTAGACACGCATCCTAAGACTTTATTGCTTAAGTCCTTCGGACTCAAGACTTCCTTGCTCATGTTCCATGAACCCAAGACTTCCTTGTTCAAACACTCTGTCCAAGTTACTTGCTCAGGTTCCACGAACCCAAGTCTTCAGCTCAGACTTACAGTCCATGACTTCCTTGCTCAAATCCCACGGATTCAAGACTTCTGCTCAATCAAAAAATTGATTAAGACATTCAATGCTCTAGCACATAGCAGGAGACTTACTTGGCTCAAGCTTCTCAACAAGAGACTTTTATACTCAAGCACATAGTAAGAGACTTTATCTAAACTACAAATCAACATGTTTAGCATAATAAAGAACAAGGTGTACTTGATACAAAATCAGAGGTACAAGGTAATCAATATAAGAAAGACCTAAATCTCTTAAGATTTCTAAGATATTCAATGTTTAAGAAATCTTAAGGCTTTATATAATTTATAATATGTAATAGAAATTATGCATACTCGATTGTATTGCTCATTGTTGATCTTGTTATTTCTCCATCCAGATAAAAGTGTGGAACACTTGTATCCTTCTTAGCTTTTCTTATATACATATGCTAAGTTCAGAGAATTGTCATTTCTGTGAAAAGATGCTAGATAGTTCTACCTTTGGACATATTTATCATTATCAATCATACCAAACTTGTGATGCCTCTCTTTGTAGCTCTCATGACACACAAGCCACGTCACAACCAAAGCTTGAGGACAAGCCACATTACTGTATAAGATTTTCCTCCACTACACCAGTTGATACTCGTCTTTTAAACCATGTACATTTCCTTCATGTTGAACTTATCCTTTTGCTACATGTTGAACTTTTCCTTTTGTTGAACTTGACAATTTCTCTTTGCTTTAAAATCCCCTTCATGATCCAATTATTTTAATGTTTAATAGTATTATTTATAATTTAAAATAAAATTAGCATAAAATTAGTAAATATGTTTAATTGACCACTTATTGTATTATATTTGACATTCTTAATTGAAATATAATTGGAGTAAAGGAGAGGTAGAAATATGAAATTAAAATAAATTATAAACTTTATAAGATCAATGAATAATTTACAACTTAAAATGATAAAATTAATATGAAATCCTTTTTAAAAGAAATAACAAAAAAATTATTTTTTTAATTGTCATATCATATAATTCAGATTCTTCAAAATTTTCTTATAAAAATAAATATTTTATGATGCTTCAAATTAATATCTAAGAAAACAATAAACTTCAATAAAATTAGAGAAAGCAAAATATTACTTTGAATAAGAGGAGGAAAATTTTTTTTGTCTACACCAATAATAACAAGGCTATTACTTTAATATTTTATTCTTTTTTAAAAATTATTATATTTAAAATTTTATATTTTTCTCTATTTTTCAAATTATACTGAAATACAAACTATCAAATTATTGATAATCTTTTTATAAATGTAATGAGCATAAAAAATCATATTAAATATTTTAAATAATTTTAAAAAAAATTTGATTCATTATCCAACAATAAATACTTCCATTTATTTTTTATCTCACCCTAATCTATATAGTCTAACTTCTTTAACAATAATCTATAATATAAGAAAATAAGACTTTGTAGAAAATCCAACTTTGTCCCAATCTAAAATTCTGCCATGTCGTCAAAATGGGGGCAAATGTGGTCCAAAACTTTATTAAAGTAGGTTTGCTTTACAACCAACTTAGTTAGTCAAGTTAGTCATGTTTTAATATGTTTTGCCTTTTGTTTAACTCATTAATTTTCTTTTTTCGCTGTAAAATAGCCAGAAACGCCGTCGCCATCTTTCCCTAATCCTGCAACACCAACCATCTTTTGTCACATGTTTTCAAATTTTGCTTGTTTTTTAGCATACGACGAGTATAAAAAAAAGAAGTTATATGAAGAGAGTGAGTGAGAAAAAAGAATAGATTAAGAGTGCATAAAATCACTTCATATAGAATAAAATATTTGCTTAAAAAGGAAATAATTTATGGGCTTTGACCGCTCTATAATGGATTAGACCAAACAAATATGTAAACAATTTAGCCAAGTTCATATCTTAATTAATTAAAATGGTTCCTAATATATTAGACGGAAATTTAGATCCTTAATTGATTAGATACAAGTTTTAATTTATTAGAATGTGATGTCTTGATTTCTTAATTGGTTAGTATAAATCCTAATCGATTAGATAATGCCTATAAGAGATTTTTAAAAAGGTTTTGAAATAGATGAAGCTTTGTACACTACAAGAAAATTAGTAATTAGTGTTGGCTATAATTCGACACTAAAAGGCCAAAAATTGACACCATCGTAAAATTAGCGTCAGTGTTCGGGGATGGATAAAATGCTTAAAGCTAAAATTTAGCGTCAGCTAAAAACAATCATGTCTATAATAGCCTTGACCATGCGGAGTTTACGCTGATGCTAACTTGAAGCCAACGCTAAAATCCACAAATTAATACATATGTATAATTTCACAACCACATCTACATCCACAAATCATAAATAAAGAATTACATCATAACTTTTATTTGATATATTTTTCTCCCCATATTTTACTCTCTCTACCCCTCATCTTCTTTACTCTATCAACTATATTTATTTTGTATTATAGCATACAATAATAATCATTTACTTACTTTTGACTTATAATTGTGTTAATTTATGATTCTTTTGTTTTAATTTATTTGCTCTAATTTAATTTATGTTTAATTTAATCTAAGAGTTAGTGATCACTTCAATGTTGAAAATGTTACTGCATTGTCGATGATGTATTGATAAAATTGGTAAGGTTGTGTTGAAACTCAAGGTGAGTGTCTTTTTTTGTTAATTTTTTTTCTTATGTGTTTTGTTAAACTTTATTTGAATAAATATTGTTTTGATGGGTGTAGGAGTGCTTGAAATTACAATAGACAAGGATAAAGATTATGTAATTGTGAATGGTATGATGAATGTCAAAATGATGATAATTAGGAGTAGAGGTGTTCGCGGTGCGGTTTGGGCGGTTTTTACGCAAAAAATCATTCGAACCCAAGAGAAAAAAGCATGCGGTTTGGTTTGGTTCGGTTGACTTTAAGAAATAAAACCGAACCAAACCAAACCAAACCAATGCGGTTTGGATTTGTTCGGTTGGTTCGATTTTTTATAATATTTTTATTGAGTCATACATACACCTATAGAGAACAACATAATTTTGTATTTAGTCATTCATACATAATCAAATAGCAACAAAAGCCTAAGTGTGACTAAGAGAATATTTGTATGGTTAAGGCATACTAGATTTAAGTTTTAGGTTGGATGTGGGATAAGCGAAGTTTGAATTGTAACATAATGCAGTTTGGTTTGGTTTAGTTCGGTTTGCTAAATACAAACCGCAAACCAAACCAAACCGCGCGGTTTTGTTAAATAATGGCCTAAATACATCCGAACCAAGTGCGGGTTTTTTGCGGTTTCGGTTTGGTTTGATTTGATTTGCGGTTTTCTATTGGGTTAGTTTGGTTTTGAACACCCCTAATTAGGAGGATAGTCTTTTAGTGATTCCACAAGGCAGAGAAAATAATTAATTAAAGAACACACTTGACATCATATAAAAACATCAACTTATGAATTTCTTATTATTTGAAATAACTTTTAAATAGACTTAAAACAAAATATTTATTTACTTGACAAACTTTCCTCTTCCTTTCATTATATTTATTGGTTTCATTTATTTTATATTTATAACATATATTGATAGTTCATGATTAATTAGTATATTTATTTATTGATAAAAGTTAATTATTCTACTAATTCCATTACTATCACTCTCAATTTTTTTTATAATAATTAATTAATTAAAAATGTCTTTAAAATAAAACATGTATTAACCCTAAATTCCACTAATTATATTATTATGGCTCCTAATTATTATTTAATTATTAATTAATTAAAAATAGTTAAGAAAATATATATCACATATAGTTTCATTTAAACCTCAATCTCATCTAAAATACCTCCTACTTCACAAAATTGATAAGTATTTACTTCACAAAAATGATACATATTTGTTTTACGTGTTACTTATTTATTTAATAACTTACATGAATTTATGTAATTAATAATATAAATTTTCTATCTTCTATCACAAACTCAATTCACATGTAATTATATAATATAATATTAATAATATGTTTCACAATAATATTTATGTTTATATTTATTTTATAATTTTGTTTCAAGAAAAAACAATATTTGACTCTAAAGACAAAATTAGAGTTTGAAAATAATGTAATATATAAATTGATATATAAATTGATGACATATTACTCAATATTTTTTAAAGCTAAAATACCATAAGTTTTACAAAATAAAAAATATCTATGAGTATCACGTGCATCGCACGTGTAGACGACTAATGTAAATTACTTATATATTAGAATTTATATAAAATATTAATTAATAATTTATTTTTTCCAGTAAATAAATATTATTTTATTTAAGGAGATACACTTTTACTTTTATTTTATAATTTATTTTAATTAAAAATTTATGATTTCTTTGAACTAAAAATATTAGTTGGTGGATATTACAATAGCTTATTAAAAATAGACGTTCCATCTTTTTATTTATCTATAATAACTTTATTTTATATTAATTTTTAAAAGACAAATATTTGTAATATTTTATTATATTTGACTCGATGCAATTATCAAATTTTATAACTTATAATTGTCACGTTGATAAAGACGGTGACTTCATCTAGCATAAGATCTTCATCAACACACTACTTTCATCAAAATAAAAAATTTATGTACTAAATTATTTTCATATTTAAAAAATTATGAGATTCACTTTTTTTATTTTATGTTAATTAATTAATCTGGTTTGATAATTTAAAAATATAATCAAATTAATTAAATCATTTAAATTGTTTTAGATCATTTATTTTATTTAAAAGATAATTAATTTATTAAGAACTAAATTATTTTACAGAAGTCATAACATAAATTTATTGATAAACTAACAAATATTTATAATGCTTACATTAAACTACAACAATGGATTATTAAAGTTTTGCATAACCCATTGGAGGAAACTTTTCATGCATAACCCAGCGAGACCTCGAGCTTTACACACTCTATGGCTAGTGTGTCATGAGAGAATGGCCACAAAGGAGAGACTCATGCGATTTGGAATGATTAGTGAGAGTAGCTGTCTTTTTTGTGATGCATTGGAAAATCAGGAACACCTACTTTTTCAATGTCAACCTTTGGTGAAAATATGGAAGTCTATCCTAGATTGGTTGGAGATTGTGCATAGTCCTTGTGGGTGGAAAGAGGAGCTTGTTTGGGTGCTGAAAAAAAGTAATCTAAAGAGTCCCCGCAGTGAGATTGTGAAATGTGCGATAGCGGAAACTATATATGAGATTTGGCATTGTAGAAACAACATATGTTTCAAAAAAGATAACATTCTGAATGGGGCGAAGGATAGAATCATAGATGTGATTGTTAACAGATGCTGGACTAGGCCTAGATTGCGTAAGGCTATCGGTAGAATGCTAATGACTTAGTTTCTTTTTCTTCTTAGTCTATTTGTCGTAGTGAGTAGCTGGATCTCCGTTGAGATCGCTTGATGTAATCTGTTTTTTGGTAATAAAATATTATTTCTCCAAAAAAAAAAGTTTTGCTTTATTTAATTATTTAAATGATTATAATCAATAAAAATATTTAAATAAATAATATTAATTTTATTTATTAAAATGAACTTATCTAACAAAATCTTTGAAAAATATACACAAAGAAAATATTATTATTATTATTATTATTAGGGTTAAATATGTTTTTAGTCCTATAAATATCTCAATTTTTATTTTTAGTGCTTATTAAAAAATACGATATTTTAATCCTTACAAAATTATTATGCACGTAGTTTTAGTCCCTCCTGTTAAATCAATGTATATTTTTAAATAATTATTTTGTAGACATCTTTAGAATGTTATAAAAAGTTTCTCGAAAAAAAAAACTCAAATTTTGATTTCTAAGTCGGGGTTTTCATTACTTTTATCATTACATTTTAAAATTTTAAAAATTCATATTTAATTCTTCTCATTTTAAAAAATTCTAAAATTTAGTAAAGAAATATTTTATAGTATTCTAAACATGGATGAAAAAAAATATTCAAAAATTTTCAAGTTTAAGGATAATTAAACAGTTTTAAAATTTTTAGAAAACAACAGGGAGCATGCATACAAAATTTTTAGGAACTAAATTTTTTTTTAATAGGATCTAAAAATGAAAATTGAGATATTTATAGGGATCAAAACATATTTAATCCTTATTATTATTATTATTATTATTATTAAGAATTGAGATGATAATGAAGAGAGTGTTGAAGCATTTGAATCTGAGAAAGGGAGGGGCAATGCATTAGACGCTGAGAAAGATAAGGATGATGACGTTGATGGAGGTTGTTTGATATGACACGGACTCCGACCTCCCTCTCTACTTTGCGTAACCAATTGTCATATCTTAATCATTTTTTTTTGCTTTTCTTCTTTTTTATTTACCACTTATTCCTTCCTTTTTATTACATCTACATTCTGAAACTCTACATTAAGTATGTGTCAGCCTGATTAAGTTTTAGGGTTAAATATGTTATTGGTCCCTCTAAATATCTCATTTTTTGAATTAGGTCCCTCTAAATATTTTCTTCAAACATTGGTCCTCCCAAAATTTTCCGTTTCGAAATTTAGTCCCTAACGTTAGTTTGAACTAACGGATGCTGAGTTGGCATGCCATGTGTGCGTAAATAATTTGTCATGTTGTAACTGGAAGAACCCACGTGTGAATGCAGTGCAGTGTATATGTAGTCAAACACTAGGGTTCATATTTTCACATAATTTGTAAATTAGGGTTCATATTTTCTCTTCTACACATCCACAAATTCTTCTCCTTATTCCAATACGTGATGTCTTCTTCATCTAGGGCAAGTAACTTAAGGTCACAACAATCCATCAATGCCACCAACAATGAAGAGAAAAAGTGTGGATGCAAGGCTACTATGATTGCATACATGTGCAAGAAGGGAAAGAATAATGGGAGATTGTTCTGGAGATGCCCATATTGGAAGAATGCGGGAACGTGTAATATGTTCGTCTGGGATGATGATTATTGCTTAAAGAAGGAAGATTCTGAATGCAACAATGATGAGAGAGATATGCAGTTTGTTGATACGTTTAAAGAGCTTTATGAAGCATCATTGAAGAAGAACACCAGGTTGAAGCTGAAGTTAAAGAAGGAGGAATTATTTGGAAAGTTTAAGACCATATGTATTGTAATTTCAATGTTGGTCAACATGTATTTTGTTTTTAGATGTAAATGTTAATGTTGTTTTGAACAAGTAATGTTTAGGTAGTAAGTTGAATTTGTAATGTTTAGGTACTAATGTTTAGGTACTGTGTAATTTGGTATCTTGGAATGTTTGTAATTTGGTATGTTGGAATGTTATGAACAAATATGTTTGTGAATTTGGTGATGAGTACTTATTTGTTTTTGCACAATCTGTTTTTGTTTTGATATACAAATTGTACAATATGTTGTTTTTTACAAATCTTGTTTTTTACAAATCTGTTAAAACTCCAGATTTTGTTCTGGTCTGGTACAAATCTGTTATGAACAAAATGTTATTTTTTACAAATTTTGTTTCTGCTTTGGTACATAATCATGTTAAACCAGTAGGATATCATAATTGTTTAACATTTTACATCATTAAAACAGAAGTGCATTACACATCCTTAAAACAAAATCCAATAAACAGAAGTGCATTGTACATCATTAAAACAAAATCCAATATCATAATTGTTTAACATTGTGCATTACATCTGAATCCAAAATCAAAAAAGCACTTCACACCAGAATTGTTTCTTAGATACTTAATTAAAACAAAAAAAAACAACAAAGAACATGGTTTGCTACTTCATTCAGTTTTTCCCTTGCTTGTGCATACTTCTTCTTCTATAACCAGTGGATCATCAGGTTCTTTTCCAGGCCCTTGTATGTTCTTGGACTTCAAAGTCCTCAACCTCTCACTCTGCCTTTTTTCAGGTAACACATTGCTTCCAGATTTGTACCTGCTTTGTGTCCTATGTTTGATAGGTTCACTGCTCGATGGCCTTGACAAAGCTGTTCTTATCCCTGGTGGTTTGAAAGGAGTAGCTCTAAACACCTTTGGTTTCTTCCCAAAAAAAACTCTTGCTGCTCCACTAGGCTTAGTAGGTGATTTGAGAGGTGACCTATCAATTCTAAGAGGTTGAATGTCCAATACACTATCACCTTTCAGTAGGGCAGCCATGACCTCATCCAATGATGTAGGGTCCTCAATGACAATTGGTTGTGGTTCATGATCATCAGTTGTTTGATTCTCAGTTGGCTTAGCAGTTGTTTGATTCTCAGTTTGCTCAGCAGTTGTTTGATTCTCAGTTGGCTCAGCAGTTGTTTGATTCTCAGTTGGCTCAGCTTCATTGACAATTGGTTCTTTCACAGCTGGTTGAGGCACAACTGGTTCTGTTATAGTTGGTTCATTGACAGTAGCCTTTACATTCACAGTCACATTTGATTTCTTCATAATTGGTGCATCCTTTGAATTCTCATTCTCAGTCTCATTCACAGGTGGTTCATTGACAGTTGGTTTTACATTCTTAGTCACTCTTGGTTTCTTCATAATTGGTGCATCCTTTGAATTCTCATTCTCAGTCTCATTCACAGGTGGTTCATTGACAGTTGGTTTTACATTCTTAGTCACTCTTGGTTTCTTCATAATTGGTGCATCCTTTGAAGTTGAATTCCTTTTTGCTACCCCTTGAATTCTGTTGACAGTACCTCTGCTAGTTGTTGCTTCCATGCTAGATTGTGCTCCCTTGGTCTTTTTGGAATCTTTGTTTATGGTGCCCTTGGGCCTCCCCTACAACACATATGATATTAACATTAGAATACACTTAAATTACCATTAGACCTAATAAAAAATCATTATCTCAACATAAGTATTACCCTTTTTTTGCTTGCCACAGTTGAAGGTACATCTGCTTGCCTAGGTATATTCTGAGAAGCTTGGGTAGGAATGTCTTCAACATTAGGCTGTGTTTGTTCAGCAGTAGCATGTCCTGTCTGTGACTTTGATTCTACCTCTTGCTTCAATTTCTTGCAGGTCCTCTTGTTATGTCCCAATTCAAAACAGAATTTGCATCTATGGCTAGTGTTTGTTCTTTTCCACCTAGTTTGTGCAACCTCATCCAATTCCCTCCTTCTCAGTTTCTTTGCATCTATGTCCAATACACTATCACCTCTCCATCAACCTTAGCTTCACAATAAATCTCTACATCACACTTGTATCCAATTGCATACATGGCTAGCTCATGTGCATCTCCATCATCCACAAATTTTTTTAAGTCTTCTTCAAGCAAACCACCCTCATGCTTCCACCACATGTTAACTTTAGAATAATCAAACTCAGGTTCTATCAATTTCACCAGATCAATAGCCTCAAAGAAACTCCAATAATCGGGTTCTTGTCCCCTAAACGCAAATACATCCCCACCCTCATATTTTAACTTAGTGTCTTTTACAAAACGACCCTTTGTGAAGAAAACTATCTTGAACTTATCCATTTACCTGTACACATAATTTAACCTAGGTTTAATATAGGAAATTATAGTAACTCTGAATTTTCACCAAATCAAAATTGAAAACATAAACATGTTGCTATGCCCTAATTCTTTATTCACGGTAACAAACAGTAACTAACAGAAACACATAGTGCATCAAACAACCTAAATCGAAAAAAATGGGACCACACAAGTATAACAATGGCAGACAAAATTTACTAACCTGGGACCACCTTCAAGAAGGAGAAGTCAAAATCGCTTGCTTGGGACCACTCTGAAAGTTGACTTGGGCAAACTACTATATTCTAAACTTGAGAAGAGAAGACAGAATCAAAGCACTTGGGAAGAAGCTTCAGAAGGAGAAGTCAAAATCGCATGTAGGTTGACTTATGCTTTCATTGCAATGTAGGTTCTCTTCATATTTACCTTTTCTTTTTTCCAGATTATCCACGCTGGCAACATTCATACAACATGACAAATTATTTACGCACACATGGCATGCCAACTCAGCATCCGTTAGTTCAAACTAACGTTAGGGACTAGATTTCGAAACGGAAATGTTTTGAAGGACCAATGTTTGAAGAAAATATTTAAAGGGACCTAATTCAAAAAATGATATATTTAGAGGGACCAATAACATATTTAACCCTAAGTTTTATAAGGGTTGTTGTTGCATCTGATGCAATTGTTTTTTTTTTACTTTCGTCATCTAAAGTAAAGCACACAATTGACTTCAAAAAAATGATATTATGCCTTATATTCAAAATAAGTATGACAACAAAGGTTTCTACCATTTCGAAATCAACCCTTGCTTCGTCAAAATCTCCATTAGCCATGTAGGCCATTCCATGATGAAATGCATCTTGAATCTATACATGAGAAAACATCATTAAAACGGTAGATTTGTTGAAAAAAACTCATCTATAATTCTAAGAGTTCCAGTAGAAACATGTCTAAAAGTTTCTTCCTACTAATGCAAGATTATATAAGGTAACAAAATTAGAGTAAGGAATGGATAAATCCACATGAACGCGTTACATATCGAGAAATCCATCCCTCCAAAGTCTAGATCACCGGGACCTAATAAACAAACAGACAATCAGTCGATACGTCAAACAAAAAATAACCTTTATAACTTGAAAAACTAAGTAGAACATGATGCTTTCAATGTGTGCATATCCACATCTTCATCCTCATCCACCCATTTATCTCATTCTACTTTCACAGCTTTCCTTCTACTTTATGTATCCTTTTTCACCATTCTTCTTATGCCTTCTACACAACACAAAATATGCTTTCTACCCCAACATTAATTTTAATTCCTAAAAACACAACAGGAGACATGGCCAAAGTTGTTGCTTCTCACCCTACATATTTTCCAATATGTTTTACTCCTGTCTATGTTGTAAAAAAATCATCACAAAGTGAAAGACATTACCAATTGTGCAAATTAATGTGTTTAATCCTGGGTGTAGCTCTCTAAAAACACACGAAATACACTAGCAACTTTTATTACAAAGCATTTCCGGAAAAAAAATCTACAATTTCATCCATTATAGTACATAATTTAACTAACCACATAGCAAGAACATTTTCTCAAACACTTGGCATGCATATCTTGCCATAGTTTCTTATAGAAAAATGAAAGTTACCTTGAGGTTGAAGGAGTTTACCATCTGTTGGCCAGAGATTTCGACCTACCTAGTAAAATATGTTTAGGAGCAAGTCCATGAGTACACCAAGAAGGAAGGATTTCGACCAAGCCAAAGAGAAGGAAAAGTTAGTCATAGGTCGACGATCAGCTGCAGGAATCCAGAACCATGTCAAAGCACTTCGACGCGTCCCACATACCCCAGGTCAATGGCATTTTGACAAGATCGTTCAGGAAGACGTGGAAGAGCAACTGCTTCAAATAGTGGGATGGAGTAGTGGATGGTTACCATAAGAATGGGTTGACAGGTATCAATGCCTGATTTGTTGGAAAAGTGTCTGTCAATTATTTTATTTGTCTATATAAGTAGATTTCATTTTTAGTAATAAAGGTCTCATTTCTTCATATTGTAAAGGGACACACTCAAAGTACCGAGCGTCAGAGAAACGAGTTAACCCCCTACTCAAATGTATGATAGCATCCAAAAAACCTTTGTATTTCAAGTCATTTTAATTCCAAGTTAATTTAAAATACTTGCCTATTATTTGTATTTTTTACCTTTCTTTTACTCGTTTTTATTGTCCTTTCGTTTCAAGTATTCCACATGTGTTTGCTATAAACACAAAAAATTCCAAAAAGATACACAAGAAACCCCCCACTACCATTCTACATTACAAGAGTTCGCAACATAACTAATCGGACAGAGCAGTCATGGGACACTACAAAAAAAACATAAATTGTGGCAGTTAATTCAAGAAAATTATGGCGGTTTGAACAACCACAATTCATAAAAACGACGTTTTTCAAAACACCATAAATTTGGCTGCCACAATGAAAATAACGATGGTTTACACTTAAACTTCATACAAACTGTCGTAATTTACACAGTTTAAAGTGGCGGTTGTTGTTTGAAATTAGTGGCGGTTGAAAACCGTCGTATTGTTCACAAAATAAACAAATATCTTCACATTTTACGTCCATTAAAACCATTGTAATATACTAAAAGTTACGTCACTTTAAACCGTCAGAATTTATAACTATTGTTTGAAATTAGTGGCGGTTTACAACCGACATATTATTTACAAAATAAACAAATATCTTCACATTTAACGTCCGTTAAAACCGTCATAATATACGTTTAGTAAATCACCATTTCAAATTAATTTGAAAAAAATCTCTTTATAATATGCTAAAATAAATTTAAATTGTCAAAGTTTTAACATTATACTAAATTTACATTTATGCATTCTTGTAAACAAAATGAAAAAACATATATTAAAAGACCATATATATATATATATATATATATATATATATATATATATATATATATATATATATATATATATATATATATATATATATATATATATATATATATATATATATATATATATATATATATATATATATATATATATATATATATATATATATATATATATTAATGTATCACTTTTAAGAATAAAATATCATTTGGACATTCTGACATGCCCTATCAGTCTCATTATCAGAATTTTGGCTTTCCATTATAGAGTGTCCACTTTTCATTCTCACGGTTAATAATGAAGAAAATAAACAAAAGAAACCATTGCAAGCCTTCAGCATAAAAAAACAAAAAAAAACAACTAGGTGCTATTGATTAAATATGTCAAATTAGATAGAAACTTTAAATGTTTGATATGTGTATCACAATCTATTCCTGAAATATTAAAACATAAAAATGACGAACAATTTTTGAATCTAGTATCTCAAATTATTCTAAAAAAACATGTTTTAGAACATAAAAATGCCATAAAAATCATATGTCCTTAGAAGGACTCTGATGATTTTCTTCCTGTGTATTACTTGCATCTGATGATCTTCTTTTGTCACAAGGTGATGAAGGCTCATTTCTTGCTTCAGAAGCCTACAAAAAAAATAACAATTATTATATTAAAACTAATCACTATAGAAATATAGAATTATTAAATAGGATATATCATCAAATGGAAAAAGTATCAAAAACAAAGGAAAAAAAAACAAATATGAGATACTATCACACAATTTTCATTTTATCGGCACAAATATTTTATGTACACTCAGAGCTAATAAAAAGAGAATAAACAATAGGTTGTTTTCAAAACCAAAAACAAATAAGAGGTTGTTTTAAAAACAAAAAGTAGATAGCCATTTTGTAAAAAGATAACAACAAAACAAACTTCATACATATACTGTAAGAGGTAGTTTTCTCCCCAATTATACATTATTCATGTATTATACTCACCTGAATTTCAACTTAATCTCATATTCAAGAGGTTGTTTTCACCCCAAAACAGTGTCAAATATTTGATGATTTTATTATTTATAGTTATGTAATCATATATATGACCTGTTAGTGTGATATATAAAGTGTCCAAAATCTTGTCATTTTCAATGGTTCATGGTTAGAAATTTTTAATTTATCTATATCTTTTTTTATATGATTATAAAGGACATGTGATAGAGAAGCATAGTGAGTGATGCATTAGGATGAAAAATAATAATTTAACACTATTTGTTGAAGTTTAGTAATGTCATTGAAGTAATAGAAATACAAATAAGAACCTGTATGTATCCCACACATAAACAGAGTAACCTCAGGAAGCTAATATTACCTTGTTTGTGGATCTAGTACAAACAAGAACACACCTGCTATTGCTAATTTCAATTTCAACAAACAAGCAACAATAGATTATGAAAAAATTTCTGCAATAACACCAGTAAAATTATAAAAGAAAAATATACAAATAAAATTAACATTTAGTCAATATTACACAGCATCTGCCTTTGTTTTTATCGTGTCGACGTCAATGTTGTCGTAAGCTTATGGTGACGATAGTGCGGCAAAAATACACTATTTCGTTTTCGTTTTTTAACGTTTTGTACCATAATTTTTATTAATATTTGTAATATGAGATTAAGACCCAGAAGTAAAATGAAAAAGAAGTAGCTAGAATTGGATATCAATTCTAATGGGTGGTTCCGGAATCAAAATCTTTGGAAGAGAATATTCAACATTGAGAGAGCCTCTATAAAGTGGATAACTAAATATATATGTTAGCCACTTATCAACACAATCACAATGAAAATAATGTTCACAACCTGGTAGAATATTCAGTTTCTCATAGTCTTTAAACTCTTCGAGACAAATACAACACTCGGAGTCCTCCCAGCCTATGAAAAAAATACTCAAACACCCAGATAACACTAGATACCACCAGAATTCACCTTAGACTTACTAGTAAAGCTAGTTCAAAATCCCAGCAGACCCAAATACTAACACACAATGTTGGATGTTTATTATAAATATTAATTAAGATTTATCTAGTAATTAAAATCACTTATATAATACTTTATAATACTAATTAACAACTTACACCACATATTAGAACACACATACACACCCCTACTTACAGCAGATCAATAACTTACACCACAGATCAGAACACACATACACAGTGATACTACAACAAACAGTGATGCCAAAACTTCTACACCAGTCTTTAGTGGTTAATTATTTAATGCTTAATATAGGTAAGACCATGTTTCTATCTAGTGATAAACCATCATCATGTGTTTACACCATTAAACCCACTATAATGATAAAAAGAATAAAATATTGGAGTTCATATGAGTTATATTGTGTAAATGTTTTAGAGCCCTAGCATTACACATATACTATTTAGATCCTTGACTAGTTAATAAAATGAATTTTTAAATATGAAGTAAAAGATGAAGACATTATGATCCCTACACTAAGGCATGAAACCAAAATAGAAAAATCTTTAGATACAGAACATGTAATATATGAACTAAAAGTTAAAATCAATATTCATTCAACCTAAACATAAGAATAATAGGAAAGTCTCATAAAACTAGGAAGCTTCAATTTTGATTTGAGCTTAAGAAAATGTGGGAACTTACTTCAAAACATAAGTAGTTGTTAACTACGTAGTGGTTCAAGCTAGTGAAGTCAGTGAAATACTTATGATTCAACCAAGATTTTTCTAAAAATAAGAGAATATATGTCAAACACGGTCTAATATGGCATTTCGTCGAACAACAGATGTGCATCGCGAATTGGGGTTTTATACTTATGAATCAAACAACTAAAAGATAAGGAAAGACTCACCAGCTAGAAAAGAGGGTTATAAATCCAACACTTTAGTTGGAGAAACTGCTACGAATCTGTCGATAAACAACGACAACAACATCAAGTATTATAATAAAATTCATACTGTGAAAAACATGGTGGGTTGTAGAATTAAATGAAACAACATGGTGAGATACAACAAATCATATTGTGAAAAACCAAAGCAAAAAAATACCTTAAAATTGGTGGATGGTAGAATTATGGATTGTCGAGTAGCAGAATCGAGCAATTAAATGACCGATTGCAGAACTGTAAATTGCAGAGCAGCAGAACAGGGCAGTCGAAAACCTGATTATGGAATTACGATTGTGGATTTGCGGTTGAACAAAGCCATTGTTAGGATTCAAATGATTTTTAGGGTTGATTATTAGGATTCCAAATTGATATTGACACTAAAGAGGTTTGAATTTCAAATCATTGTTAAGGTTTGAATTTGAATGAAATGAAGAAATTGAAAAAGGTTTATGGAGACTTGAACGGAAGATTGAAATCGATTTCTTGAAGCCAAAAAGTTGAATACGCGAAGGAGACGCAAATGAGTTTATTTTTTTTCTTGGTCATACACATAACGTAAAATTATTATTGTATTATATATTTAAGTCATACACATTAATTAATTACATAATATTATGTATATTTTAATAAGTCATATATTATTAAAAGGGGAGTAAGTGATATATTAAGTCATATATATATATATATATATATATATATATATATATATATATATATATATATATATATATATATATATATATATATATATATATATATATATATATATATATATATATATATATATATATATATATATATATATATATATATATATATATATATATAATGAAAAAAAGGGAGTAAGTGAGACAAAAGCGGCTGGGAAAATTTTCCATAAATAATGGCGATTGAAACCGTCATTTCATTAATATTATTACGACGTTTAGGAAAACCGCCGTAATCAACTATAAATTGTGGAATTTTAAAATAACTGCCATAATTTACGCGTTTTTTTGTAGTGACTTGTTTGGTTGGTTTCCTCAAGTAAACCTCGTGCATAGGAGGCAAGCAGAACGTTCGCGCGAAATCCACGTGCGAACACCATCTTCATGTTTGGATCTGTTTCTTTTGTCAATCTTCTTCCTACAAATATTTATAAATAAATTTGCGTTCAGTTATCAAGGAAACAATGTAGAAGCAAAAATCATTTAGGTAAAACACAACAATCATTTTGATTCCAACCATCACCACACTCACCGCCAGAAAATTTTTGTCGCCGCCAAAGATTTATCTCTATGAGCTCTTCCAATTACCTTATCTACCTACTCGAATCCTTAATCTTCTCTAGTTTCTGAAATCTATTTCTACGGAAAAACAACAACAACGGGTCAAAAAAATCGAAACGGAAAACGACAATATTTGAAGCATATGGAGAAAAGAGGAAACATATGGAGAAAGAGAAAAGAGGAAAGAGGAAAGTTAAAGTAATATTTGTGTTGAGTGTTTTTTTGAGCTCGAAGTTCAAATGATATTGGTTGGTGATGTTCGCTCAAGTTCAAATGATTTACAGAGGTGTGGTTGGGTGCATCCTGAATTTTTTAGAGTTGCTTCAAACCAGTTTTGTGTTGCAGAAGAAATGATGTGAGATGAAGATAATAGTTGAAATATCTAGCGTAACTACTGAAGTATTCTAACATTAGAAATGACAAACTATCTCCAAATGTGATATGAACAAAAGCCTTATTGGGTTTTGTTCCCAATACTCATTATGATACTTGTTTCACAAAAGCCAAAATATGGCTGCTTTTGCTATTGTTCCTTAACTTAATGACACAAAAGTGGTTAAAGGAAGTGCATTAAGTGTTGTTGTATTGCAATCAGATCAAAATCTGGTTGGATTTAGTTGCTATTTGATAGAATTAGAGTTTGACCTAACTCAATCCTACAAAACCGATTGGTAAGGTGATGAGTGTCACTCTATATAAACCATTTATGAGTTTTATCTTTAGCCAATGTAGAACTTAGATTTTTCCCGATACTATCAGACAAAAATTGTCACTAAAATAGTGATGTGGCATCATTAAAAAAAGGATCAATTAGGTGATTTCTAGAACAATCAAAGTTCTTATATTATAAATGAAAACGCACAACAATAATCACTTTAATGATAAACAAAGGAAAAACAAGAGGTTCATTTGACAACCTGATGCAAAAGGATTAGCAAATAATACCAAACTAGGGTTTACCATTAAACAACACAAAACATTAAAGAACTAAATTTGATGAATGATTTTTTCTACTTGTCTTGAAAGCCAAAAGTAGCTTAAATACAAGGGTCTTGTTGGACCAACTAATGGGATGAGCCCAAAATAAGAAAAGAGCAACTAATACTAATAATTAATTAATTATTTAGTAACATAATTATCCATCCAAGAAGGTTTTTGTATGATATGTTTGGGCCTGGACCCGCTATCACTACTTCCTGGTCCAAAAATAATCTTGTCCTCAAGGTTATGGTTAAAAGTGTCGGGTGGGCTACCGATAGAAGAGGCCCAATTAGGGGAAGCATGGGAAGGATCCGTATTGGAGGATGCATGGGAAAGTGGATTAGAACAAGTTTGTGGGGCAGGCGGCGTGTTTGAAAAAGGGACGGGTGGATGGAAAAGTGGGAAGGGTGGCGGAAGCCCCGGGACAACTGGCAGATGGGGAAAAGGAGCCGTTGGTAGTGGTTTACAGCTGGTGGGGATTAAAGAAATAGGTTGGGAAAAGGTATCATGTGGGTGAAGAGGGGTAGGTGGAGAGATAGGGGTTATAGTTGACTGATGGGGAAAATCAAAAGAATCCAATGGTGGGGATGGCATCAAGGACATTTGATGCTTCTTTTTAATGTTAGACGCATGCATTGGAACATTACACAAAGCCTTGGTACTTGGGGTAGTGTAAAGTGGTGAGTTAAATACATTTGAAGTGTTTAGAATTTTATTTCTCACATCTTTTGAAATCGAAACACTCTCTAAACACTCCACTTTCTGAGATTCTTCTAAACTCATTTTCCTCTTTTCTGAAGTTTGAGAGCCATCAAAAAAATTTGAAACCTCATAAATACTCTTAACCTCATCTTGCGTTCTTGCATGCAGAGTTTCTATGGTTTCTATGGTTGAAGGAATGGGTCAAAAGTGTGATGAAGGGTCGGTGCCATAATAAGCTCTCAACTGTGAGACATGAACTACCGGATGGACCTTTGAAGATGGTGGGAGCTCCAGATCGTATACAACTGCTCCGATGTGGCGACATATCCAGAAGGGTCCAAAGTAACATTGAGACAGCTTATGCGAAGTTCGACGATTAACCGAAACTTAGCGGTAGGGTTGAAGGCGGAGGAGAACCATGTATCTTGTTGAAAAGGAACAATCTCTCTGTTTTTTATTGCTTTGGTCTGCCATCCTTTCTCTTGTTCTTTCTAAGTTGTTATTCAAGTTGCTGAGAATTTCTTGTCGTTGTTGCAGGTTGATATCAAGGTCCGAGACAGAAGTAAGGCCATGTGTATATTGCGGAAAAGATGGTGGTTCTCTGCCATACAGAGCTTCGAATGGGGACATCTTGATGGACGAATGAAACGCTGTGTTGTGCCAATATTCCGCAAGATGTAAGTATTTATACCACTGACGAGGGTTTTCGCTTGTAAAACACCTTAAGTAAGCTTTTAAACACCGATTTGTAACCTCCGTCTGTCCATCTGTTTCAGGGTGATAAGCAGAGCTGAACTTCAGGGTTGTACCTTGGACTCGGAACAACTCCTTCCAAAAAGAGCTCAAGAAAATGGGATCTCTATTAGAGACAATGGAACAAGGAATGTCGTGTAGTTTGCAAATCTCTATTGAGAAACGATGTGCAAGATCGTTGGCCATGAAATGAGTTAGAAAAGAAAGAAGGTGGATATATTTGGTCATTCGGTCACAGATGACCCAAATAGTTGTGTGGCCGAAGGAGGAAGGTAAGTGAGTAACGAAATCCATAGACAGTTCATCCCAAACTTGCGTAGGAATATCCAATGGTTGTAGTAACCCTTGCTTCTTCTTTGGCATGTATTTATTATGCTGACAGGTCTGGCAAAGCTTAAAAAATAGCTTAACATCCTTGTAGATACCTGGCCATATAAAGGAGGCAGACAAACGAGCCAAGGTGGGTTGAAGTCATGAATGTCTTGCAACATGTGTTGAATGGTATTCATGAAGTATGGTTTGGCGTAGATATGTGACATCAGGTATGAAAATTTTCTCTTTATAGTACATGATATCATTCTTGAACTGAAATAGTGTCTGAGTATTGGAATCTGAGTTGACCTTGGCCACAAGGTCTTGGCCTTCTTTGATAATTTTGTAGTAAGTTGCAAGTTGGGAAATCAGCAGAGGTACTGGTGAGGAGATGGACATCAAGATAGCTTCGTCATCTTGTGGAATGCGGCTCAATGCGTCAGCAACTTGGTTATTTTTTCCAGGTTTGTAAAAGATATTGAATTGAAATCCTTGTAGTTTTGCGGCCCATTTTTGTTGCTCGGGGGTCTGAATAGGTTGAACTAGTAAATTCTTTAAGCTTTTCAGGTCTGTATAGATGTGAAAATGTCTCCCAATTAAGTAATGACGCCATTTTATTACAGATTTAGTAATGGTGTACATCTCACGAACATAGACGGAGGAAGCCTGCATACGATTACAAAGCTTTTTGCTGAAAAAAGGCCAAAGGGTGACCTTGTTGGGACAATACCGCACCAACTGCTATTGCGGAAGCATCAGTTTCGAGTACAAAAGGCTTGGTGAAATCAAGAAGGCACAAGATTGGTGTTTCAGTCAGTTTCTTTTTAATCTTGTAAAAGCTGCCTCTGCAGCAAGATTCCCTGTAAATTTATTAGAACACAGTAAATCGGTGAGCGGAGCGGCGAGAGAAGCGTAATGACGTACAAAGCATCGATAAAAGCCGGTGAGCCCTAAGCCCTGAGTGACATGAGTGAACGTGGCCGAGGCCAATCAATCATTGCTTAAATCTTTAAGGGATCGGGGGTAACGTTATCACTTGAAATAATATGACCTAAATAATCAACACTAGGGACAACAAACACACATTTTGATAATTTGGCATAAAATTGATTAGATAAAAGCAACTCTAAAATCAAATTTAATTGTTGAGCATGATCATCAAGTCTAGAGCTATATATCAAAATATCATTAAAAAAACCTAAAATAAACCGTCGTAGAAACGAGCGAAACAAATCATTCATCACTGATTGAAACGAGCTAGGAGTATTAGTTAGACTAAATGTCATCACTAAAAACTCGTAGTGTCCATCGAAATTTCTGAAAGCAGTTTTATGTGTATCTTCTGGTTTTATCCTGATTTGGTGATATCTGGATCGAAGATCGATCTCAGAAAAAAATAGTTGCTGATCCCAATTCATCAAAGATTTCATCTGTCGTTGGGGTATAGGAAAACGATCACGGACTGTAACAGCGTTTAGGGCTCGATAGTCAACAAAAAATCTCCAACTACCATCTTTTTTTCTGACTAATAAAACTGGTGAAGAATAAGGGTTGTGGTTGGGTTTGATGATGTCTTCATGAAGCATATCTTGGATGATGGTTGCCATGACGTCTTTTTGTATGTTAGGGTATCAGTAAGGTTTAACATTGACGGGGGAAGTATTAGGTAAAATGGGAATATGGTGGTCATGGGGTCGGGGGGGGGGGGGGGGGTGTGCCTTGTGGTTTCTGAAAAACTGCATCGAAGGAGTTAAGTATAGTGGAAATTTGGTGTGGAAGGGATGAAGGGAGTTCTGTAGTTGGATTTGAGGTATCAAGTGAAGTGGTAAGCTGGTATAGTAATAAATGCATAGATGCAATAGAATCTGTGTGGAGAAGGTGGCAAAGGTGGTGATATGAAGAAGGTAAAGGGCGGGTTTTTGGATCATCGGTAATTGTGATGTCATTGTTGTTGTATGTGAATGAAAGCTTAGGAATAAAGAAATCTGCCATAAATGGACCTAAAGCTCTTAGCACTCTATTCCTAGGACCACATATGCACTTTCAATCGGTAATAAGTGGAAGGGAATTGTGAATAAGGTGTTTTGGAGGGTGATTGGCACATTTGAGCAAAGACCTGGACATTGTAACTTAGAACCATTACCAACCATAACTGAAAAGTTGGGTATCGGTGTTGTGAGAAGTTTGAGGTGGTTTGCGATTCTAGGTTGTAAGATGTTGTGTTTGTTGCCAATATCTATCAAAACCGTGACCGATAAACCAATAATCGTTCCATTGAATTTAAGAGTTTTTGGAGAAATCTGACAATATGCATCTTGTGGAGATAGTCGGAAGTAAGTTTCCTCTTGTTTTGTGGCAGAAGGAGTTTCCTCAATAGTGGCAGAGTTATCATGTGAGGAAGAATCCTTATAATCAACTAATAAGAGTAAAAACTTTCCACTTGAACATTTGTGGTCTGGGATGAATTTTTCATCGCAATTGAAGCAAAAACCTTGGGCTCTTTGCTCCTGAAGTTGAGCATTTGAGAGGTAACGAATAGGGAATTTAGAAGGTTGGGTGGTCGGAACTAGTTTCGGAGGTGCAGAAGGCATGATGGGCTGGTTATATGAAATGGGCTTAGTGTAAGGTGTGGAAAAGGTTTTTTGGTATTTAGGTTTGGCTTCTCTTAACTTAGATTCAATGAGTTTAGACAGGCCAATGGCTTGTGAGATAGATGTAGGATTTAGAATTGCAATTTCGTTCTGAATTTCGGGTATCAAACCAGAAATAAAGCAATTTAGTATAGCATCATGTGATAAGCCAAAGACTTGATTTCCAAATTTTTCAAAAGCAGCTTGATATTCCACAACAGAACTTGTCTGTTTAAGTTTGAACAATTCTGCCTGGTGATTGGAAAAAATAGAGGGTCCAAATTGTAATTCCAAAGCCCGTGTGAAAGAGGGCCAATCAGACAACAAGTTATTATGATGCATCCATTTGAACCAGCCTAAAGCATCTCCTTTCATATAAAATGACATCATAGACAATCTATTTTCAGGAGGTAAATTGTAAAAACAAAAAAAAATGGTCAGTTTGGAAAAGCCATTCCAAAGGGTTTGAACCATCAAAAAGAGCAAGTTCAAGTTTCATTGTACGGAAAGGGGGTAAGGGTGGAATATTAGGATTTTTATATGGGATTTGGATGGGAAATGAGTTTGTGTATGGTATGTGTTGAGGAAAAGTGGCTGGAACGAAATTGTATGGTGGAGGAATGTGTGACGTGGGAGGGTGAAAAATGGGTTGAGTTGGGTATGTGTGAAAAGTGAGAAAAATTGACAGGATGTCTTAATGGGGTGCTGGTGGGTGAAATCACGGTTAAAAGGGGCGATGTTAACATAGGTAGAGTAAAGGATGGCTGGGTTGTACCTGAAGATGAAGCTGATGTCATAACAGTAGCAGCAGGTGGAGAGGTCCGTTGGGCCAACAACTTGTTTAGAGTTGTCATAATAGACTCATAGCGAGAGTCCGAGATTTGTTTGTCTGTCTCCAATCTGGTGTTGGTTGAGCCCAGATTTTGCTGTGTTTTTTCTAGATATGAGCGGACTATGTCAAACCGTTCATCTAGATCTGAGTTGATTTGGTTAAGGGCATTGTCAATATGAATATGAGAGGTTTGAACAGCTTTTTCAACTATTTCTTGAGGGGTGGGTTGATTGGGTTTGGGTGGAGCCATGAATTCAAGATGAAAGCACCAAACTAGAGTTTACCATTAAACAACACAAAACATTAAAGAATTAAATTTGATGAATAATTTTTTCTACTTATCTTGAAAGCAAGAGGAGCTTAAATACAAGGGTCTTGCTGGACCAACTAATGAGTTGAGCCCAAAATAAGAAAAGAGCAACTAATACTAATAATTAATTAATTATTTAGTAACATAATTATCCATCCAAGAAGGTTTTTGTATGATATGTTTGGGCCTGGACCCGCTATCACTACTTCCTGGTCCAAAAAAACCGCAAGATAGATTTATGCAATCATCTTTCATAAGTGAATTAATAATACTAATTGCATTTGACACACAAGACAACTATATTCTGCATTCTCTATGTAGTGTGTAAACATATTCTACCATCTATAAAAGACTATTTCTACAACTAAAGCATACTTTAATACCAGGATGTAACAGTTAAATGTTAACTTTTTGTGCTCATATGATCTTACCTATCTTCCTCCCAAACAACACTATATATGTCACCCAAGCAGGTTTCGTATTCTGAGGAAGAACTAGGATTCTTCCCAGAACAATATGTCCCCAACTCCTTTATTCTGCATTTCTTATGATACTACCAAAATGGTAATATACAAATCATTGATTTTACTATTGAGCAACTTCATTATTTTTAAGAAACAAACAAATGTTGCAGAATTCATTAGTATGGGATGAGGAGAGTTCTTTTAATATTGATCTTTCTATTTAACTATTTTATACATAAATAAAAACTAAACTATTAGATTATGAGAACTTTCACAAACTTCAGATTCTTTTGAAATTCATCATTTGCTCTTAAAATTTAAAAAATATATATATAGCTTTTCTTTTTGATAATTTTGTATCTTTATTTTATATTGATGATGTTTGTGATTATTTTAGCTTTGATATTTTGACATCATTAAAATCTATTATATATATTAAATATATAGAGTCGCATTCTATCTCTTATCTACGATGACAATATATCTTTCAGAGAGATTACTTAGAAGAGAGATCAAGAAGAAAAATATTGGAGTATACTCCATAAGGGTATATTTCTCCTTTTAAGCTTCTAAGTTTTTTCTTAGATTGCCAATAGTCCCATAACCAACAATTTTATATTTTGTCATCATCATAAAAATAAAAATCGTTTTTCTTAGGTGTAAAAGAAGATAAAATCATTTTTATCTTAGATCATATGATTTGAATCGCGACTATCAAGATACCACTTTGAGTTACCACGCACATCTCAACTTAACTTTTTGATATATGATACCCTAAATCTTTTTTATGCCTCTTGTTTTTTTTCTCTAAAAACCAATGGAATTACGAGAGAATACTAAGGGTATTCAACCCTTACAAAAGAAAGACATTCCCAACCAATTCACTACTCTATATAGGATACATACAAAAATCGTAGAAAAATGAATTGAAATAAAGAATATCTTGAAGTATAACCCCACTTTCAAACCAAAATTTTACATAGGAACAAGTATTGCTTAAATTAGTAGAAACCTCCTTAAAAATTAAATTTTTTTTATCATATAAATAAAAAATATTCATGAAAATATTCTACCATCTGTAAACATGGAAATTGAGGTAGTTAGCATAGGTGGTTATGTAGAGGTTTGTTAAGTTTTGACATGGACATTATATATGATAGTAATGATATAATATGGATCTGTTTTTGACAGTTGTTATAGGTGGGAATGTATGCATATGATTTATGAACATCTATGGATGTTTATGATATTGAACTGAGCTGTTTTGGGATTGGATTTTGATGTGAATTTAATGCCCATTTTTTGTGTTTATGATGATTGAAGTGTATGGTTGACCATGATTTTGAATTGTTTGGTTGTATGGATTGAATGATATGGTTTGGATTTCAAATGCTTAAATTCAGTTCTTGATATTTGTATTGAACTTGCATTATACATTTGCATCTGCCACGAAAATGCAACTCTTGTGAATGCATTGTATTGGTTTTCCATTTGACATGAGCTACAACATAGGATTGGTATTGGGTTTGCAAGATCATGAGACTTTTTGTTAATTCGGCATTGAATGTTATTTGGAGCTATGGTATGTGTTTGATTTTGTGCTATGCTTGATTTGGATTATGTTGTATGTGTATGTTTGGATGATTGAAGTTGTATTTTGGTATTGTAGTGAAACTGATGTGTTTCACTTCATTATGCAGGTCAGTGTAAATGTGAAGTTACTTGAAGACCCAAGTTTAGAGGTTTTGGAAAAGAATTGCAAAAAAAGGAAGGATTCTCTAAATTGCTTGCACATGAAGAAAACTTAGTGAATGGTGAAAAATGAAAAAGACTTATGAATTAATCAATAGGTCTAGGAAGTCAACATTCTGGTCAACGGTCAACAGTTGATCAAAAGTCAATTGTTGACTAAAAAGTCAACTGTTGAAATGTGTAATTTTCTCTTTTATAATAGCTTGTAAATGAATTAATTGTAACCTAAGTTATTAATGAATGAAATGAAAACTTTCTTTTTCCAACTATTGTCTTCAAAAATCAAGTTTTAATGAAATCCAAATCCAATTTCTCCTCTTTAAATCAAATATTAATGAAGTCCAAATTCAAACTCTTCTTTTTTAATTCAAATTCAAAATGAAATCCAATAATCACTAACTTGTATCACAAGTCAATTGGTCACTAAGTTGAGAATCAAACCACACATATGAGAAAACATGACCTTTATCACAAAAGAAACATCGGGTCATGAAGCTTAACTCACATAGAAACAATTAGCTTGTTCAATCCAATTCAAACCTCTGACCAAGTATTGACATATGATGCAAATGAATGAATGATTGTATCTAAATGAATGATTAATAAGAGAACTATATATGCGGATGAAATGAGCAATAAGCTAGATAAAATTTAATAGAGGTATGGCAAATTTGGGTATGACAATGACTAGTAACCCTAAGTTGGTAGAGGTTGTTAGAGACTTTATTGTTTGTGTGGGGTTATAGCAAGATCACAAGGGTGAGAAGGTTTGTTATAGAGGTTTCATTTTGTGAATATCAGATTATCCTCCTCAACCCTAAGGTTGAGTGGGGTATTTATAAAGGCTCATGGACCTGAATTTAAGGGCTCCTAAGAAGTAGAAATTGTCCCATTATGACTATGAAACTCATTGAATGACCACTTCTCAGGGGATTATGGCCATAACTTCTTCCACACGTGGTCATGGACTGCATACATGTAACCATACTACATTACTACCAATGTGGGTTATTTAGTGAGTGGAAATCTTGCTTAGGAAACATACTCTAAGAAGAGCGCCTGGTATGGTGGGCCTCGGGTCCCCCAACGAGGTTCTTAAATAAATATTTCACTACATAGTCCATATAACACGAGGACTTGTAAATGGCAAAGTGATAAAGCTCGTCTTCCATGCAGTTTTCGAATCTTTAATACAAGCGAGTCCCATAGATGGAGGTGAGTCCCTCAAATAGGGATGCTTCACTCAATTAGGGGTAAGCCCCTCAACTAGGGGTGAGTACCTTAATTAAGGGTGAGTCCCTCAGTTAGGGATAAGTCCTTCCATTAGGGACGAGTCACTTAGTTAGTTTAAGTTCCTAAGTTAGGGGTGAGTCCCTTAATTAGTGGAGAGTCCCTCAATTAGGGGTGAGTCTCTCAGTTAGGGGTGAGCATAAGTTTTTTCGTTAGTTGGCAACTTTCCAAAACTGAGTAAGAACACCATTGTTAGGTCGGAGGAGTTCCCGACAGATGTAGACAAGCATTTTTAAGAGTCATAAGACCATTGTTAGTTAGGCTTTAAACCTTGGTATCATCCCTCATTCGGTTGATGCAAGCACCCTTCACCAAATGAATCACATTTGGGCACATATTAGTTAGATAACTAGGCAAAATAGTATTATTACACTACATGACATTCTTGAGCTTGGTCTCCAACCTATGGTGTAAATATTCATGTATTTGAAGAAACTCCACCAATGGTTGACCACGTTACTTCTCCAACAAAAATTTGATCTCCTCGCCATTTCCAATAATATAGGCTTAACTCAACTGAAGATCGTTCAAAAACCCTTACTACCAGTCTAAATTATTGAGAAAATATGGTGAAACATGCCTGCAATTTCTTAGAACTCGAGACCTCATAACCTTGGCCTACTGATCCTTAAATTTGGATATGTTCCAACACTATAGTAAGTTAGTTGCTTCATTCAAGTCTTTGAGAGACCTAAGCCCCAATCCACCCTCATAGTATTCCTTGCAAGAATGTTTCGAAGCTATAGTCACAAGTTTCCTCTTTTGGATGTCAGCATTCCAAATAAAATTTATGAACCACCCCTTAGCTTCATTGATTTAAGCAGTTGGCCCCCTCCAATTCATTGATTAAAGCAGATGGCCACGAGTAAATCATGATAGAGTGCACCGTCATGCTATATACCATAAACTTCCCAAGCTAAATTTTATTAGCTATGGACAAAAGATAGGTTTTCCATACAACAAACTTTGTTTTGATCCTATTTTCAATATAATGGAAATAATCCTTCTTAGGTCTACCTTTGAAAATGGGGACACCTAGGTATAGAAAGGAAGGTGCCCCATTGAAAATCCCAATATATTTTCCATTATAACATGTTTAACACTAGTCATTGAGCCTATATACAAGATATATTTTGAAGGATTGCAAACGTGTCCAGAATAGTCAGCATCCCTCTTGAAAAGATTGATTATGGCATTAATGGATGATGTAATTCCTCTTGTGAGCATCATTATATCTTCTGCATATAGGATATGTGAACTTGAACAAAATGTCGTGATTTTGAAAGTCACCCAATACACATAATACAGTCATTTGGATTTTGAGGTGAGGCGGTACACAGTAGGAAAAGTGTTTTTGAAAAACCGTATCATGTAAGATCAACATACACTCTATCATATGCACATGCTATGAGGTGACCCATTTCAAGGAAGTGTGCCCATTTTTCCTCATGTCTTTCCACTAAGGCAAGGAACAAGAGACTCATAAATTGCATCAAAGTTTTCTTTCTTTCTTATAATCGTGTGTATGATTCTTTATGAGTACTCAACTTTTGGATAAGTTGATGGAAGACAAGTGTATGAATATATTCTCCATTATCAAGTAAAGTCAAAATAGCACGATAACCACAAGTACCGTCCCCCTCAATATTGACGATCTGCTCGATGTATTTGTGCATAAAATTGGCATTCTGTCAATGAATGGAATCTTTAGTGGAGGCGGTAAAGGAGGTGGTTTGCTAATGCGACCTCCTTTAAAAACACTTTTTTGAGATTTTGGAGTTGGTGAGTCCGGAAAAACTTTTTTAACATGTTCAAAATACGAAGGAGACCATGTCATTGAATTGTCACTCCGTGTAGGCTTAAGCCTCTTCAAAGCACCTTTTGTTTTTAACGATTGAGAGAGTGGTTTCTAGATAAGCAATCTTCCTCAATTGTTCTTTGATGTGGAGTTTTATGTTGTCATTGGATTTAAAAAATCTCTCATGTATCACTTCTCATTTGATCAAGATAGAGATATTCAATTTACAATCTTTCATGACACCATCATCATTAAACCTAAGCCTTTTCCTGTGAGTGCAGACCTCATCCATTCTTATCGGGCTACCAAGTTTCACCTTTTTTGCAATAACACAAGCACATTGGGGACCATATGTTTTCACAATTGGGAATCCACATTTTGCGCTATCGGAGCCTACATAATTAGTTCGTTTAGCTTCATAAAAAATATAATTCAAACTCGCTCGAGATATGTTACCGACCAACTGAGAATAAAGATTGTTGTCTTTAAATTTGTGTTCCAAAACTGTGATGATCCGAGCAAATGATGTATGTATGTCATTATGCTAGTTCTTAATTATCTGGTTCACGGAGTTCCAATCTCTACACAAATCGCCCATACAATTTCCCAACCAATCTTTCAATGTATCATGGTCAAACTCAACTCGGTTAGTTGTTGTATTTCTAAGGTGTCTAACCTGATCGGTCCAAGCATAAACAATTTTTTCCTTCACCTGGTCAAGAAGTGTGCTTTCAACATATTTCAACAAATCAAGATATTTTTCTCACACTTTCTTAAAATGCATAACGAAATCGACATATAATTCTTTAGTGGAAGAATTTACTATACAATCAGATACAACTACCGAAAAACATATTTGAATGAGTTCATACTCGTTTCGGAAATGTATCTCCGGAATAAACGCACGTTTTTCATACATAAAACAAGCTAAATGTGAGCAATATAGCTTGAAATAAATGATTTTTGCCTAAAATTTCAACTTCTTTTGCTCCCTTTAATGTGATGACACACAAGATTGGATATTTGGAGTGAAAATGTGGATTGAGAATGAAAGGGTTTTTGGTGAGGGTTTTGAGTGAAATAAGTACGATTGTGTGATCATACAACTTTTTGTTTTATCAAATTATTATGGATGCATCTTCGGAAATATCTGAGGGACAATTTCAATTTTTTATAGGATGTTTTTTCCACCCTATGGGGTGTCATAAGAAATTTTCTTATATAAAAGTGTTTGGATTGTTTATATGTTTCGATGTTTTATCCAATGATTCGTTTACAAAGGTAAAGAACGAGGACCGGGAAGTGGCCAAATTTCAAATTGGATAAAGGGTAAACTACTTATATGATTAAAAATGGAGTATTTCTTATCCCACCCATCGGCCTTCTTATGCATTATGCGTACTTCCAAAAATACCCCCTACTTTCGGATATGTATCTCTGAACGCACCTTTTTTTACTCAACGTTAGATTTTTCCGTAGATGTATCAACAAAAACATTATTATTTGTTAAACGTTAGAATGTTCCATAGATACATCTACAGAACGTTTTAGCATACATTCACGCTAGAGTCTTTTCTTCTCCCTCATTCTTCATTTCTCTTCTTCTTCTCCCTAACTCCCCAACTCTCTCAATCTTTAAAATTTTATTTTTTACCAAACTTCATTTCTTTCAATCGAGTTCGATAAGGAGAAATCACTTCAACGATCAAGACATTTTGAATCATTAAAACATTGATTTAACCGACAAGTTTTCGAGTTTCCAATAAATATTCGAGTTTTTCCGTAAACGAGTTAGAATACTTTTATAGGGATAGAAATCCTTAGATAATTTTAGAAACATAGTTTAGAGACAATATAGGTATTGTATGTTCGCTGAAATAGACGATCATGGCTTCAAAAAATCAATTTTAAGGGGTAGGGGACGCCATTTCTGCGAGCTTTGAAGCTGAAGAATGTTTCGTAGATGCATCTACGAAACAAGTTAACGTTAGGACAATTCTGTAGATGCATCTATGAAACAAATCAAACGTTTTGTTCTGGGGACTTCCATAGACACATCTGCAAAAGTTTCCCATGTGTATATACCCGAAAGTATAAAAAATGTTTTTTTTTTAATTTTTATATTTTTATCTCATTATATTTTCTTGGTTATACCTTGCAGGCATTATGGCCTAGAGATCTGATCGATTGCGACTTTGACGAGTTACACAACATGCATTCGTCCGAAGTGCGCGGAGGTTAGCCACTCAGGAGGCAGGTGCTACAGCTGAGGCATAACATACTCCTGATGCACAACCTTCTTCATATCATGTCTAGGACACTCCATCGACGCATCCCCCTACCACCATCTACTTCTTCCTACCGCAGGCGTCAGGATTCTACTGATGACGTATCACACTCCCCGTCCTCCCGCAGGCCTAGTCGGGATTCTCATGTTCCTCCTCTTGCGGATGTTACTTTGGTGCCACCTCCAGAGGATGATGATCCATCACTAAAGGATGTTGATGACCACGATGTTGAGCCTGACGGTTTCCTAGGGGTTCCATCAAATATGTCTCTACTGACACTATACTCAGACCATACTACCAGACATGTTTGGGAGTGAAACGTAACATTACTCAGATTCTTTCCTTTTTTTATTATTTGTAAAATTGTTTCTTATTAACATTGTTTCTTATTTATGGAAATTATCAGACATGTGATTTGCAAAGATTCTATAACCATGGGCGGAAGATCTTAGCTTTGAGGCAGCCAGAGGAGGCTTGGTTTCAGGATGCCCTTACCCTTCTGGTTTGAAGGACCCGTGTGAGATCAGTTACAGTCTGGTCCACAACGGGATGCTCATGGGGTTTGCGGAGAGATGGCACTCTGAGACATTTTCCTTCAATCTACCGCATGGCGAGCTCTTCATTACACTGGATGACATTTCTTGTTTGTTGCATATACCGATCAGAGGTACCCCCATCCATCACTGTAGGATGAAAAAGGAGGAAGCAACAGATGCGTTGGTGTAGTAACTCGAGGTTGATCCACTAAAGGCGCTTGAGGAGGTGGATAAAACATGAGGCGTTCATGTCAAGTTCGCCTTTCTAAAGAGGAGATTTGATGAAGACCTATTTGTTGCACGACAGGTAGATGGTGATCCCGCTGAGGCGGAGATTTACAGGTTCCGAGTGATGAGGGCTTATCTTTTATAATTAGTCGACATTGTTCTGTTTGTGGACACGGGCTCCACATATACTGATGTCACTTACCTTAGGTACTTTTTGGATTCCACACTGATCCATGAGTACAACTAAGGCGGTGACATTGGCATATATATATTCGAGGATGGGAGAGAGATTCTTATGGAAGACTAGGATTGTGGTTAGCTCCTCGACAATACTTATGGTAATATTCTTTTACCCTTCAACTTAAGTTTTTTCATTTCTTTTCATTCTGTATTCATGATGATGCTTGATCCCGATGTTTTTTATTTTCATTTCAGACTTGGATCTTCTAGCCCTTTCCGATGTTCGCTGGCTAGGGGGATGTGCTTGAGTACACCGAGGCCATGTCGCGTGTCTGTGCCTTTCTCCCGCTCAGAGGGAACCAGATCGTCGATCCTTATAGAGTCTATCTTGATCGCTTGGTTGCTGAGGACATTTGTTACAAATGATATACCGATCACAGTGAGACGCGCCCGTTTGATGACATATCATTATTCTCCAGATGGTTGGCATGCAGTTCGACCATCATTGTTCCATATCTTCCCGAGCGAGTCATGCGGCAACTCGGGTACACCCAGACGATACCTAGGCACCCTGTTGTCTCCACTCCTCTCGGCTTTACCCGTCTACAGATCGATGACTTGTTTGCTGACTATGAGCACCACCTAATACCTGATGAGGCTTGGGAGACCAGAGCGCCGAAAGACTGGAGCTGCATTGAGGATTATATCAGATGGTTCTTTATCGTGTCACACCCGTACATGGTGCTCATTGTTCCAGGATCAACACCCAGACCAACTTATTAGGAGATTTTAGAGGAGGAGCAGTCTCAGTTGGACCACACTCAGGATATATTGCATCGTTACCGTCGCATAGTGGAGATGGTGCGGGAAGGCATTATGGTTGGTTTCTTTTCCGATGGGTTTGGCCACAGGCGTATACTAGATGAGATTATTACGGTGGCACGGGGGACATTTCAGTACCGCAGACATCAAGCAAGGACGCAGACCGAACGGTAGAAGAGGCGGTAAAGACGGAGGAGGCGATAAAGGATATGATGGAGATGTTGTTCGGTACACCCAGTAGTGTGTGTGGTGTTTTTATTTATGTATTATACTCTTTACCATTTCCATGACATTATTGATGTACTATATTTTGTTTCTTTTCTGACATATGACATCTTATGTATATACTATTATTATATTTATGTATGCATGTTATTTAATATTCATCTACAACCGTTAAATTCCATTTGCGAACAACAATATTGTGTTTATTTAAAAAAAATGTTCTTATAAGGTTTCAGAGATGTATCTACGGAACTTCTTCCGTAGATGCATCAACGGAAACACCCAACGTAAAGTAAAAAAAAAAAATGCGTCCGGAGACACATCTACGGAAATAGAGATCATATTAGGAAATGCGGTGGCTAAGAATATCAAGGATGAATTAAGAAATTGCCTAAAAATATATATACTAAGTAGGAAAAAAAATTAAATAGTAAACAAGATAAAAGGTAATTATGAAAGTAAAAATTAGATAGTAATAATAACTGGATTGAAACTTAAGAAAGTGTGATTATAAATCTAAGATAAAAAGTTAACATGTCTACATTATAGTTGTTACATTTGGAATAGCTGTTATGATTGGCGTTCTTCTCTCCAGATAGTCTTAGACTTTCTGTAGGAAGGTTCCTAGAGTATTAGTAACTGGAAAAGAAGCATGCAATGAACATTGTGATGATCACAAGTGCACGGGAAAAATATAGTATCATAGCATTATGAAAAACTAGCATCTAAAGTTGATATGCCAATAAAGAGTACAATCTCTGCAGTAAAATATGCATGTTGTTCAGAATGGGGAATATATGCTTAAAACACACATGTTTCTTCCAACCATTATTTACAGTTATTCCTACATTACCATACCTTGCATTATTTAGGCTTGAATGCGGCCATGTTCTTCCGGGAGCCATTTGGACCTTATGCTAGCTGATCATTGCTGAGCAGTAGCGCACTAGCAGCAAACCAGTGCAAACTATCATGTGTAAGCTTACAATCTGGAACAGCATGTTCAATGAAACATGGCAGAAAGGATAATTGAGTTTCAGAAGTTTCAAAAATGACATTAAGTTGCTAATAATTTCATAAAAGTGTTTCGTATGAGATTGAATGCTTTTAAAATACTACTCATTGCAAGGCTCTTCTACCCTAGTTGCAATAAAGTTACCATTCCAAAGTTGTCCACTAATAACATTTTAAACATTCAGTGTGAGTGTATGCATAGGAAATAGCAGATATTATTGAATTAGGAACACCATGATAGTAAGACATGCATCAACAATTGGTAACACAAATTATATAATCACATAAAAGGTCACCCCATGATAGCCACAAGATTCTGAGCAAGCATCCTTCCACAGAAAAGGAATCTGAGGCTCTCAAGAGGCGTGAAATGGGAGAATGTGAGAACTCCACAATCCTATGGAATTGTTGGCAAATCAAGAGCCATAATGTACATACCATCCCTTGTCTAGATCAAGAGAAAGGTGGCAAGCACCGATATGATACGTAGACATCTCGAAGCAACATCTATGTGCCTCAAACTCGTCCCTGGAAAATGCAGGAGAAGCATTACTAGTATTTTCAATGACATTGTTTATACTTTCAAAATATGGAGTAACAGACAAGTATTACACAAGATAAGTCTCCCATATGGTGTTTCTTGTACTTAACAAATTTAGAAAGCAAGCAAAAGCTTCTTTCTAATTATAGTTCTGAAATGAATGCAAAACATTCTTTAAACTTAATGTAGCATGAAATATAGAGCTTAGACACACACACAAGTCCTATAAATAAAGCATATTAATCATTGACCCTCAATGATAAACTAAGTGTTTATGCCATAACAAGCCCAACGGGAATTAAGAGGGTAATTGAACAGATTAAAAAAAGATCAGAAATGATCATTTATTCATGGAGTTTAACATCTACATTACTAAATCATAAAACATAAATGAAGGAGACAAATATTTCATTTTTCTTCTTACAGTTGAATGAAGCTAGCAAAAAACTAATATGGAACTCTATCCCAGAGGAAAGGTATATTAAGTTGAAGAAAGAAAAAATCATGTCATCTGAAAGGAATACTATTTTCAGAAGAAATCAAGTTTCTTAGCTCCATTAAGTGTTCATCGTTTGATATGTTGAGTGAGAGACGGAGGTTTGTCATTAATGCTTCTTGTTCCCAACTTAAAGGTCCAGATGCAAACAATGCCTCAATAGTACAACGATAGGCATGCAACTCTAACCTATGAATTTTTGTGGCCAATTCTCTTCGTGTGGGAGGGGAATAAGTCCTTTCAAGATATCCCCTCTTGCAGGTAGATTCAGCATCGCTGTACGAACTGTCTACATCTTCAAATGGACCTGCAGATACAGGAAATTGCAATTTAAAGGAATTCCCGCTTGTGATACTACAGCTACCAACAGAGCATATAACACTATCAGCACAGTTTAATTCAAAGTTCTGTCCAAATGAACAACCCACAGCAGCATTTTGTTTCCTCCTCTCTATGTCCATATCAACAATCCCAGTTTTCCTGTTGTTTACAGCATGTATACATTCTTCAGTTGGTACGTCTCTTGGAAAACTCACATTTTGTACATGATTAAGTGGGGTGGATGGGTTTCTAACTCTTGCTCTGTAACATCTGCCTTCATTCTCAATTGCTCTTAATTTAGGCAGAGGTTCAGCATATGCCTCAACTTGTGAATGGCGTCCTCGTTTCAATGTTTTAAAAGAAACAGGGCGGGATTCCAGATTATTCAGTTCTTTCTTTTCAGGATGATAGTAATCAGAAGCTGACAGGTTTGTCTTCATATCTATCTTCAGAAGTTGCGCACTAAAACGCTTTCCATTATCACAGCTAGCAGAGCCCTGAAGATGGGAGAAAGATGAATAAATATTAGCTCATCAAATAGCATGGTATGATCCAGAGACATTTACATAGGAAAACTGTTGAAAGTTAAAGCAAAAACAAAAAAGGAGAAATGAAGAAAATTTGAAAGTAAGAATCACACAATATTGAGAGCGAAACATGACCAAAAAACCTAAGAAAATTCAAAGTTTTTAAATTTCTATTAGTTAGTTTTAGTAAACAGAATGCATTGAATCAATAAAATTTCAAAAGCTTAATAAAAACGAAGTCAGCATATGATCTACAACCACATTTGTACTCGGAATAACACTTGGCAATTGCTAGAAAATATGAAAGAAACAAAAAGATTAAGGTGGGAAAATAAAGGTACCTTTCCAACCACAAACCACTTGTCATCTTGCCAGGACTGTCTCACCCTAATATCAAATTTGCTAACTTGGAATTCCAAAGAAGATCCAACTAACCTAACAGAAATGCACTTTTTCCCCAAAACCTTCAAAACAGTAGCCATCTTCCAAGAAAAATTCTGATACACTTCTACAATTTCACCTGGAGTCCAGTTCGCCACAAGTTCAAGTGCAGGCGGACATGGTCTTATGGATTTCCTTGAAACTCGCCCCACGATTTCCTCACCAGTATCACCTTGAAATCCCTCATACTTAACAGTGTAATGGTGGCCCTTACCACGAATGATCTCTGCACATAGCCAGGAGCCAGAAGGCACCTCAGCTTTGCTTAGGACTTCCACCTTAGTCCCTTTCTTGAATTTCATGATCGCCAATATATTCTGCAAAATTTCAACCCAGTCAGCATCTATTCAAAACAAAATATAAACAAGAAGCAGAACAAAATATCTGATTTTTACAATGACAGTTGTCAGGAATAAAAAAGGTAAAAGGTTCAAAATCTAACATCAAATAATCACTATCAACATTTAGAAATTATTGATTTGATGATCATAGCAATCAATAAACACAACATACACATAATCTAAGTAGAAGCCAAATCACAGGTAACGATAATTCGAAAAACATTATTCCAGAACTCTTACTTCAAATAGAGTTAATGATCATAGCAATCAACAAACACAAATAGACACATAAACTAACAAGAAACCAAATAACAGATAACAATAATACAAAAATTAAAATAGTCTGAAACTCTTACTTCAAATAGATTTAATAATCATAGCAATCAATTTCATCATTTAGAAGCTATTGATTTGATGATCATAGCAATCAATAAACACATAAACTAACTCGAAATCAAGTAACAGGTAACCGCAATTCAAAAAAACATTATTCCAAAAATCTTACTGTGAATAGATTTAGATCTTGACTTGTAAGACCAGAAAATGAAGTGGAAAATTTTGATTATGCAAAAACATTAAAATAAAAAAAATTCAAAATAAACGAAGAATTAAAAAAACAGCACAATTGAAAAAATTACTATTGATCGTAAAAACAAATGTGATTAAACAGATTTCATCTAATTTCAATGCTGAATCCGATCCACTGTTCTTTACCCTAGTTATTTACCAAAGTTTAAAGGTTCTTTCTTTTGTGTTATTTTCATAACTTTTTCTGAGAAAAAAATTCTACAAGAAAAAAATAAAATAAAACTCATAAATACTAAAAAAAAAACAGGTAATAACAAAACCTGAAAAGAGAATTAATAATCAGTTTCCACCATTTTTCAGAAAAATGAAAAACAGAGAAAAACAAAGAGCAACAAATTACAACGCTGAACTTGAAAATCAAAAGCTCATTAACAAAAAATGAATTAAAATGATTAACAATAATAATCAATTAATTAATTAATTAAACAGAGAAAGTGAAATAGTAGATGAAAACGCAAAGCAAAAGAGAAGAAGAAAATTGAGTGACCTTATTCCGATTGAGAAGACGATCTTTTCGTCTCTGTTGATTATTTTCACTCTCTCTTTGATTTTGCGGTTGTTGCAGAAATTTTCCTATTTGTTTGTTATTTTTATTCCTATTTGTTTGTTATATTATTCGATAATCATGGTTATTGTGTGTTTTCTTTCATTTTAAATTTAAATTTAAATTAAGCTTTTATTTTTACTTTTATAATTATTATTTTTTTCCGCATAAATATCCCGTCTATTAAATCGAATAATTTAATTTGAAAGTCGGTTTTAACCTCGAATATTTTTAATCTTCTCTCGATCGTAATAATAAAAATCGAAACGTCGATCCTAACCGAATCAACGTTCGATCGATCGGTTAGAATAAGAAAGTTTGATGAATAAAACTGAATTTTTTATTTGTTAGCTGACAACTGGCTAAGAATAGCTTGTTAGGGTGGGAATTAACTGTTCCATCTTATAAACATTCTATTTCTTGTGTTTTCCGTCTTCTATTATTTTGTTTTTTATTATTATTTTAATAATTTTTTATTTCTGTTATAAATAAAAAGTTTTCAATATGTTTATTTTTAGTTTTTGAAGGAAATGTTTCTATTTTTTTTTGTTGTTGTTGTTGTTGAAAATAATATCTTATTTAGGGATTTATGATAGCTAGAATATCTGAGCGGTTAGCTTTGGATTAATGGTGTGAGCAGTATGGTTTGACTGAATTTTAAAATGTTACTTGTATTTTTTTATTAATTTTCTATTTAAAATATAATTTGAACATTTGCTATATAAAATATAAAATGAGAATTCAAAAAGGATCTCTTTTATTTATTAAAGGATTAGGCAAAAAAAAATAGATATAGAGTATCACTTGAAATCCATACCATCAATAGGAATAATTAATTGTCATGCTTTTGCACAAATAATTATTTACTATCTACGCAACTATATAAAAAAATAATTAATTGAATTTAGACATTTTAAACTTCAAATCAATCTTGTAATTGTTACACCCGTCTAAAGACTTGGTTGCTTAAATTTAGAATTTGTAAGTATTTTAATTACGCATCTAATTAAGGATGTTTAGGTTGTAAAAATTCATTTGATCTTAAAAAATAAAATTATAAATAAAAATATTTGTAGTTTGATTCAATTTTAAATGATTAATTAAAAAAATTTATATGATTCAATTTCATATAGATTTAATTTAAATTGGTTTATGAATATTCAAATAATAAGTTATAATTTTTTTATTAATATTAATATTGTAAAAATAATATAAAATAGTAGGTTTGAATTAATATAAAACATAAAGTGTATTAAAAATTAAAATTACAAAAAGAGAACTTATTCAAGTTGACCAAAATAGTTTCTTATTATTTGAAAACCGAGGCTAAAATAAGTTTATATATAACACTCACACACCTCAATTTAACGAGATATATTTTCTAAAAGACAAAATTGTGAGGATTCTCACACCTAAAATAGACAATACCTCATAGTTGTTGTGGGCATATTTGAGGTTAACTGGAATAATGGTGTTGTTTGTGGAAACATTCAAAGCAGACAATACCTCGTAGATGTAGTGATGTGTAATTAAGGTCATGGTTCTATAGCTGCAATGACGCGTAGTTTATTGTGATATAATCCAAGTTAGTTAGTTAGTTAGTTAGCAAGTTAGTTTGTTATGGTAGTTACTTGAGGTAGTACAAGTAACTTATATATATATATATATATATATATATATATATATATATATATATATATATATATATATATATATATATATATATATATATATATATATATATATATATATATATATATATATATATATATATATATATATATATATATATATATATATATATATATATATATATATATATATATATATATATATATATATATATATATATATATTGTAATTCAATTTTAACAATTCAATTAAATTCAATGAATTTACTTTTCATGCTCTATTCTCTCTTATTCCCCCTTCACCTAAGTGTATTGACACTAACAAATTCGTATCTAGTGTTTCTGGTTCGTTTTCTTGATCGTGAATTCAAAAACTGCACGTCGGTGGTCGTGTTTTCGGGAATCGTAAATCGTGTTTACTACAAAGATGAATGATAGTAATGGTATTCCCAATTTTCTTCCAATTCTTTATGGAAAAATTTGGATCCGATTGAGAAAATAGATACAATCTTTGTTTGGTTTTCAAGAAACCCTAGAAGTGGCTACCAATAACATCCTTGAACTTGCCCAAAACGTAAATGATGCTCATAAAATCATTCACAAGGATGTGAAGAAGAAAGATTGAAAGTTGTGTTCTGTATTTAATCTACAATAGATACGACAAATTTTGATCGAATTTTTCATGCTAAATTGGCGAAGGAGGTAGTATTATTGTCAAGTATTATGAAGGTGATGAGAAGGTTAAAGTTATCAAATTGCAGACATTATGAAGGTAATATGAGCTATTGCAGATGGGAGAATATGAGAAGATTGTAGGCTATGTCTCTAAGGTGCAAAATCTTCTTCATCTCATGAAAGGTTGTGGTGAAGTCCTAACTGATAAGATGATAGTTGATAAGGAAATGCATACATTGGCCTCTCACTTTGCTCATGTTATTTTAGCCATTCAAGAATCCAACAATCTTGAAACTGGAAGATTTGGTTGGTTCGTTGGAGGCCATGAGTTAAGGATTGTCGGAAGGAAATGGGTTCAAGATTTGATACAAGCATTGCAGGCTTAGATATGGAAAAAGAATGGTGGATCCAATATGTTCAAGGACAAAGGAAACACTACTTGGAGAAAGAAGTATTGAATCAATCCTCAAAAGCATAAGGTTAATGATATGGCTTATGAATCCTCGAAAAGAGGATAAGGAAAATCATATCAGAAAGAGAAATAGGAGAAGAAAAATGTACAATGTTATAATTGTGTAAAGTGGGGTCGCCTGGCCAAGAATTATTGGTACAAGAAGGATAAGTGAGAGAAAAAATGATAGGATGATGAAGGAGCAAACCATGCATGTCAAGATTCAGATGATTTTAAGGGAATGATGTTTATGGCTACAGTTGCAGATGAGCATGTTGACTCCAAAACCTTGTTCCTCGAGACAAGTTGCTTGCATCACATGATTTTTCGAAGAGTGTGGTTAGTAAATTTTGACGGGTAAGATAAGAGCAAGGCTAGGCTTGCATATAATAGCTCGTTGTAAGCAGAAGGTAGTTACAACATAGTCATTCAAAGGAGTAATTGAGCAAAAGTTATGATCAAAGATTTATTATATGTACCTGGCATGAAGTGCAATATGCTAAGTATTGGATAACAGGTCAAAAAAAGGTTTCTCAATTGTTATGAGATATTGAGCCTTAAAATTGTTTGACACACAAAATAACTTGGTCTTAAACTTTTTTCTATAAAATAATATGACATTTAAAATCATGATTAGTTTGATTGAGGTACAATGCCTAGTTATTGACCACAAGCATATTTGGTTGTGGCATTTGAGGTCTGGCCATTTGAATTTCAGGTCACTCAATCAATTGATTACTTGAGATATGGTGACTGGTATACTAAGTCTTGTGATTCCCTATAAACTTTGTGAAGGTTTCTTAGTAGGGAAACAATCCAAAAATTCTTTTGTTTCGACTATGCCAATGAGATCCTCCTGCAAAGTAGAAGTGGTACATTCAGATGTATGCGGTCCAGTTAAGGATAATATCATTAGAGGAAATATGTATTTTGTCTCATTTGTCGATATGAGTACAGTCAAAAGCTTTGGATCTATGTGATTAGTCACAAAGACAAAGTATTTTCAATCTTTAAGAGATTCAAATGCTTGTCAAAATCCAGAGTGAAAAAAGATCAAGGTTCTATGAACAGATGGAAGTGGTGAATACACATCCAAGATATTTAAAGAGTTTTGTGTATAACATGGTATTGATCATTAGGTAACTTCTCCTTACACGCCTCAACATAATGGGATAGCAGAAAGAAGAAATGGAACCATATTGGATATGGCAAGATGAATGTAAAACAAAATAACTTGCCAAAATCCTTATCGAGTGAAGCAGTTACTACTGTTGTTTATATTATGAACATGTAACTTACTAAGAAATAAAATAACAAGGTTCATGAAGAAGTATGGAGTAGAAAGCAACCATCAGTGAATCATATGAAGGTGTTTGGCTATATTTGATACAAGCATGTTCCTAATGCTAGGAGAATGAAGTTTGATTATAAGAGTGAACCTATGATTCTGGTAGGATATCATAAGACTATAGCATACATGCTATTGAATCCAATGAATGATAAAATCGTGTTGAGTAGAGACATTCTGATTGATGGGAACTCTTGCTAGGATTGGAATCCAGGTGATGTAACTAACAAGCCATTGATAAGCCATGACATTGATGAAGAATGTAGTGGGAACGAATAAATTCCAGTTATTGACATTCCAGTCACAATCGAATTTGAAGAATACAATAGAGATGGTGTGGCTGGAAAAATCTAAAGACCTTAAAAAACCATAGTTCTTCCAGAAAGGCTTCAAGACTATGAAATGGTTGGTGATGATTCACACCAGATGAAGATTTTGTTCAGTTTGTTATACTCGTAGGTGTTGAACCGATCAACTATAGTGAAACTTTAAAGAATAAACACTCATGTGTAAAACCAATCAACTATAGTGAGGCTTAAAATAATAAACACTAGAAAATGGCTATGGTTGAAGATTTATAAGCTATCGAAATAAATAATACATGGGAGCTAATCGAATTGCCAATACACGTAAAAGTTATAAAAATGAAGTCGGTGTTCAAGCTGAAGCACAATCCTGGTGGGTTGATTGCAAGACATAATGCAAGACTATTAGCTAGAGGATTTCTTCAGAGAGCAGAACTCGACTACTCTGAAGTATATGCACCAGTAGCTTGATTGGAGATTGTCAGATTGGTGGTAGCCTTGGCATGCAAGCAAGGATGGTCGACGTTTCACTTGGATGTGAAATCATCATTTTTAAATGGTCCCCTAAATGAAGTCATATATGTCATACAACCTCCTAGTGTTTTGATACATGAGGAAGAATGGAAAGTGTACAGGTTTCACAAAGCCCTTTATGGTCTCAAACAGACACCTGGGGCATGAAACAAGAAAATCGACTCATAATTAGTCGAATTAGGATTCATCAAATGCATGTCTGAGTATGGTGTCTATGTACATGTCATCGCACAAGATATAACCATCATTTGAGTATATATCGATGACTTGCTAGCAATTGGAAATAGCATGGAGAACTTGTCGAAGTTCAGGGAGATGATGAAGAGGGAATTTGAAATGTCGGATTTGGGAAACTTGTCGTATTTCCTAGCATGGGATTTCAAATTACCAAGCAATGTATGGTGCTTCATAAAATGAAGTATGTCAAAGAAATACTGAAGAGATTCAGGATGGATGATTCGAATCGTGCATCCTCACTTGTCGAACCTAATCTAAAACTAGATAAGCATGGAGAGGAGGAGTATGTTGATGTCACTTTGTTCAAAAAATTGTAGGATCTCTGAGGTGTGTGTGCAATAACATACATGATATAGGTTTCTCATTCGGATTGGTAAGCATATACATGGATGAACCAAAGGTGTCACATGAAGGCTGAAAGAAGAATCCTGAGATACCTAAAAGGATTAATAAATTGTTGAATTTTGTTTCCTCAAGATTGTGAAAGAAAATAAGTTGTGATTAATTTTTATTCAGATGTTGATTGGTGAAGAGCTAAGGAAGGTCAAGAAACACAACTAGATATTTATTTCAAGTATTTGGTGCCCAAATCTCATGATGGTCGAGAAAGCAACTTGTGGTGACATTATCAACATGTGAGGTTGGGTGTATAGTAGGATCTTATACTGCTTATCAAACAATCTGGATCAAATATGTGTTGGATGAAATAAAGATCGAAGTAAAGAAATCTCTGGTGTTGCATATGGACAACAAGTCAACCCCCAATCTAGCAAAAAATTCAATTCTGCATGGAAGGAATAAGCACATTGAAGCTAGATTTTACTTTCTAAGGGAGAAGGTAAATGAAGGTGACTTGAAGTGAGACATTGCTCGAGTGAAGCATTGTTGGCCAAAATTTTCATCAAATGATTGAAGATCGACATATTCCTAACTTTAAGAAAGAAATAGGGAATAATTCAAATATATTAGCTTGTGTTTAATGACTTGGATTGTAAGGGGGTATATTGTGATATAATTTAAGTTAGTTACTTTGTTAGCAAGTTAGTGTGATAAGGTAGTTACTTGAGATACAAGTAACCTAATATATATATATATATATATATATATATATATATATATATATATATATATATATATATATATATATATATATATATATATATATATATATATATATATATATATATATATATATATATATATATATTATAATTTAGTCTTAACGGTTCAGTTCAATACAATTACTTTTCATTCTGTCTTCTCTCTTATTCCGCCCTCATCCAAGTGCATTGACACTAACATAGTTGATGTCGCGGTTCTGTTCCGTTTGTATTTATTTTGAAAAATCAATTTGAAATCTAATCCAATATGAGTAATTTTAATAAAAGAGAATTCAAGCACTTTCAAAACTATTCAATTTTTTTGTTTGAAGTTTTTTTTAATCTATTTGCGATTTTTATTTATATTGGTTTGGATATGACACCATATATCTAATGATTTTGTTATTAGAATTTGAAGGTTCCAAACTTTGTATCAACCTAATTACAGGTCTAACACTTAATTCCTTAAACATAACCATTTCAATATTTTAATGTATATAATTATAATGACTTATTTACTTAAATTAGATGTTTCGTACATTGGATCACCCTAATTACATGTAATGTTTTAAAATCCGGATCGATCATCGATCCGATTATGCTATTGAATCACTGGTCGGATCGTATGATTTCTTATAATATGAAGAAAAAAATTATTTGATAACATGATTTTTGTCAAAAAATTTGTTAATTTATAGTATTATTATATTGTTTAATTAATTTTCTAATTTTAAAATTTATTATATTATTTTATTTTATGATTAATAATAAACAAATTTAATGAAAATTGCATTAGAGAGAATTGTTGTAATTATAGAATATATAACTCTATTCTCTTTAACCAAATTAAACATTAAAGAGATTTATAGTGTAGTTGGTAAAACGATAATCCTAATAGTTTTGGGAGGATACATGTCTGATTCTTAAAATTTATCCCCTCCAAACAAATAACCGTTAACACCCAAACTATTTCTTCTAATTCCAAATCCTTAAAGTAGAAACGTGCCAAAATAAGAGCAAGGCGTGAACTTCGATTTCACCAAATACATCTCAATAATGGTGATGAAAGAAAATTAATTCATGAGCTTAGAAGAAAGAAAATTTGAGGAACATTTACAAAATATATTTTAATTGATTTTGTTGGATTTTTTGACGGTTGTTGAAGATTAAATCAAATTTAAATAAAATTTTAAATTTTAAATGGATATTTAATTTAACTTGAATTTAAATATACAAATCATATTTTTTTTCGAGAGTTTATGGAACAATCAATTTCAATAAATTTTTCTATTGACGAATTTAAATTAGAAATTCATAAGAAAAAAACTCAAAAGATATTGTTATATAACGAAACTCAATTCTCACGTTTTATTTAAAAGTTTTGTACACAAAATTAAATTCTCTGTGTCTAAGGTTTGAGAGTTTTTTTTCTATTCCATGCTAGAACAAATTATGTCTCATTCGCAACAATCTGAATTATGCTCAATAGAGGATATTTTTGCATGAGTGAGTTAGCGGAATAATAGGAATATCTAGTCATTTATTTCTCTGACTCTAGATGTTCTGATGAAGGTGATTTGTTTCTGTAGAGTGCTAAATCATGGGACATGAAAGATTGGTGATTAATATTTTTGACTAAATAATGGTTAGAAGAGTTGAAGAGCTTGAAATATAATACAGATAAGTTATCAATTTCAATGATTATTCATTTTCATTGCATGATTTAATCTGTGTTAGGTATGTGTTGAAAAAGATTCGTCTGGCTATGGACAGAGAAGCTGAAACGTACAGCACTCCAAGAGGTTGGTGTAACACATATCTCTTTCCACTTAATGCATACACATAGAATGTACCTTACAAGTTTTTATTTACTATATATCGTTTCTACACCTTTTTCTTTTATAATTTATTCAACAGAAGAATAGGTTTAGTATCTATCAATCTGTTTCCTCATAGATGATGCTTCCATGACTTGGTCTAATTTAACTATCTATCTGTACTTCTTTATGTTTTATAATTAAATATTATATGTTACTCTTGAATTAGAAAATAAGTTCCAAATTTAAATTTTAATTACATATAATTGGATTCGTTTATTTTATAAACGGATTCAATTATATATATATATTATATATATATATATATATATATATATATATATATATATATATATATATATATATATATATATATATATATATATATATATATTAGGAATACTTTTGTTATCTTTTGCAATTAATATAAAGGCCCGCACTTATTATATTTGAATTAACTTTAAAATATTTGTTTATTTTCTAATATTATATATGAAATATGCTTTCAAGCCTAAAATAAAGAATACATCGGCCTATTATTTAAGCAACTTTTATAATTTGGGAACTTCACTCTGACAATACTGTTAAATGGAGAAAATTACTGCATGTGAGAAAGATCAATCAAGACAGTTTTGGGAAATTGTTGCCTAAGTTTATGAGAACAATTTTAAGAAGTGGCAAATCCAAGCATTGCATTAACCTTTCGAAACAGTTTTTGTACAAAACATAAAGGCCTTGTAGATGACTTTTGTTTTAGATTTCTTTAAAAAACGATTTTCAGGGCACTCAACAACAACTACTTCTCTCCGTTCTCAATTTAAAACCATTGTGATTGATATATTTCAATGAACAATTTATTATACGCTATCATAACGGTTTGTAGTCGCTCTTGATTTTAAATCTGTTATGGTAGACCCAAATTTATATGACTGCTTTGGTGGCAATAACAACGGTTTCGTAGCTACAACAAATTTTTTACACCTTTTCAACAAAATGAAAATTTTTGTTGTCCATAAAAATTATTAAAATGTAAAATAAATTTATCAATTTATTTGATTTAAATTCACTTTTTGAAGGGAAATTAGCGAAATAAACGCAGCGGAAAACAAAAATTTCCCTTTAGAATTCTTACGAAACATCATGATCCATGATAGAAAAGTTACCTTTTGTGGCGATGAAACCTTTGAATGATCATGAGCGTTGTACGATAAACAACGCATCTACTCAGTCCACACAAAAACAATTTCATTTAGTTACAGTGCTAGCTGATTAGATTGAAGGTTTAGAGTGAGGGAGAGGAAAAATAGAATATGGTCAGGGTTTCAACAACAACAACCTTTGAGCTTCTGCACAAGGGTTCTATTTATATAACTACTTGTGTGAACTTCAAGCTAAAAAGTCCAACTCAATAATATTATTATTATATTATTATAATAATCATTATTATAATAAGCATAATTTTATTATTATTATATTTTATAACTATTATAAAATTAATAATAACTATTATTATATCATATGTCAATTAAGCACATGGTACCTTACCATATTTCGTATTTCATTCAAGTGCGTCGTACCTTATGGTGTACCTTATTTATTATATCTCTTCTCTAATTGTCCTTATGTGTGTGACCCTGTATGATTTCGCGACATTGACAATTATATTAAGTCGTGTATTTAACATAATAAACAGTGAGTGGTATCTAGCAACACATCACTGCTACCCAAGTCACAAAATTGTCATGTGATCTGAAAAAACCTTTTGTGATAGTACTTGTGTCTACAATTACTCTTTTGTCCTTATGTCTATATTGAACACAAGGCATATATTGTGTTATCCTTGTCCAAATCAATATTGGGTCCTTTGACATTTATCCTGTTATGCAGGATGGACAAATTCCATCTAGACTACTCATGTCCTTCAACATGCTTTGTGAAGTACCCGTCAACTATCTTTATGATCATCCAATTACAGACAATGTTTGATCAATAATAAAGTACTTGACTCTACATCTAGGGTCCGTAGTAGTTTCAGGTCGAAGGGTGATATACACCACTATCACCATGAAAGTAACTTATGACACTTTGCATAACATTCTATGTAGTACTCATATAGTGGGTCAATCCAGTATAAATATTACTCTTAATATTCATACATATGTCAAGACTTGATAACTCCTTATCCATGATCCATGAGATGTGATCATCAATATATCTACATAATAGTCTTAATGTTTTAAGGCTATCTCATTTCACATTAATGCTTAACTATGGATGCTTTAAGAATATTGTCTTTATGTTTAATGGAATCTCATGATTAAGTCACACTCAATATTCCATTAAACGAACTAGCTATTTCAGGGACTTTATCATTTTGGAAAAATAAACATAATAAAGAAATGCTTTTTATTATTAATAAATAATTTGATACAAGTACCAAAAGTATTGGCCTCTAGGGCTTACACCAACAATCTCCCACTAGCACTATAGTCATTCAGGAATACCCTTAATACCCATAGATCTAGTGTGACCATCATGCTTCTGATGTGCAAGAGGTTTTGTTAGTGGGTCAGCAATATTGTCAAGTGTAGGTACTCTGCATATCTTCACATCTCCACAATCTATTGTCTCTTTAATGAAATGATAACGCCTAAGTATCTGTTTGGATCGTTGGTGGGATCTAAGCTCCTTAGCTTATGCGATGGCACCATTGTTATCACAATAAAGATCAATGGGATCCACAATGCTATGGATTATGACAAGTTCACTAATGAACTTCTTAATCCAAACAACTTCCTTTGCTGCATTTAAGGCAACAATATACTTAGCCTCGGTTGTAGAATCAGCAACTGTCTCTTGCTTTGAACTTTTCCAGCTCATAACGCCACCATTTATGAAGAACACTTAACCAGATTGTGATCTAAAGTCATCGTTATCTGTCTGTAAGCTAGCATCGGTGCAACCAATTACCGCGAGTTCTTCCTAACCTCCATATATCAAGAATATATCTTTAGTTCTTCTCAAGTACCTCTAGGATCAGATTGATACCTACTTGTTGCACTTAAAGCATACGAGACATCTGGTCGAGTACATAACATGGCATATATGATAGATCTTATTATAGATGCATATGGAATCTTATTTATGTGATCCCTTTCTTCCTTAGTTGAAGGGGATTATGTTTTTGATAGACACATGCCATGTTGCATAGGTATGAATCCTTTCTTGGAATCATGAATATTAAAGTGTCTCAATACTTTGTCTATGTATGTACTATGACTTAGGCCAAGCAGTTTTTATGATCTATCTTTATAGATCCTAATTCCTAATATATAGGCTGCTTCACCAAGGTCCTTCATAGAAAAGCATTTCCCTAACCAGGTTTTTACTTGTTGCAAGGTAGGTATATCGTTTCCAATGAGTAATATGTCATCTACATATAATAACAGGAAAACGATCATGATCCCACTAACCTTCTTGTAGACACAAGGCTCATCTTCATTCTTTATGAATCCATATTGTTTTATAGTTTCATCAAAATGAAGATTCCAGCTTCTGGAAGCTTTCTTCAATCCGTAGATCGATCACTGTAACTTGTATATATTTTGGGATTCTTTGAGTATATCAAATCCCTCAGGTTGTGTCATGTACACATCCTCAAGAAGATTTCCATTAAGGAAAGTAATCTTGACATTCATCTTCCATATTTCATAATCATGATATGCAGCGATAGCAAATAAATTCCGAAAAGATTTAAATTGCAACTAGTGAAAAAGTTTCATCATAGTCCATCCCATGAATTTGTTTATAACCTTTAACAACAAGTCTTGCCTTATAGGTATGTACCTTACCATCCATGTCAGTCTTAATTTTTGAAGACCCACTTGCATCCTATAGGATTAACTCCTATATGAGGCTCTACCAAGGTCCAAACCTGGTTTGTGTACATGGAATTCATTTCAGATTTCATGGCTTCTAGCCACTTCTCAGACTTAGGAACAATTATGGCCTCTTGGTAAGTCACAGGCTCATCTTGATCCATGAGTAATACATCACCTTGGTCAGTTATGAGATATCCATATCTCTCTGGTTGGTGACGTATCTTGCTCGTCCTATGTTGATCTTGTTCTACTTGAGCAGGTTGCTCTTCCACATCTATTTGTGATTCCTTCTCTAATTCCTCCATAGGTGTATCAATGCTTTGTGATTCTTGAATTTCTTCAAGCTCTACTTTCCTTCCACTTATTCCTTTGGAAATAAAGTCCTTTTCCAAGAAGACTCAAGTTCAAGCGATAAACACTTTGCCCTCAGAAGAATTGTAGAAGCAATATCCTCTTGTTTCTTTAGGATACGCCACAAATAAGAAATTGTCAGATTTGGGCTCAAGCTTAGTTGAAATTTGTCGTTTCACATAAACTTCACAACTCCAAATCTTAATTTAAGACATATGTGGTTTCTTACCACTCCATATCTCATATGGTATTTTTTTCTACCTTTTTGGATGGAACACGATTAAGTGTGTAAGCTACTGTCAGTAGTGCATGTCCCCAAAAGGAGTTTGGAAGATCAGTGTGACTCATCATAGATTAGACCATATCTAACAAGGTTCGGTTTCTTCTCTCAGATACACCATTCCAATGTGGTGTTCCAAGAGGAGTGAGTTAGTATAGAATCCCACACTTTTTTAGATGGTCATCAAACTCTAGGCTTAAATATTCATCGTCTCGATCTGACCGAAGAGTTTTAATATTCTTACCTATTTGGTTTTGTACTTCATTCTTGAACTCTTTGAACTTTTCAATGGATTCCTATTTGTGTTTTATTAAATCCACATAACCATATCTACTGAAATAATCAGTAAATATGATGAAGTATTGAAAACCTCCTCTGGTCCTCTGGATGGTATATTCAGTGGTCCACATACATCAATATGTATGAGGGCCAAAAGATCATTTACCCTTTCACCTTTTCCTGTGAATGGGGTATTTGTCATCTTTCCAATTAAACAAGATCTGCATGTATCATATGATTCGTAATCAAAAGAATCCAAGAGTCTGTCTTTATAGAGTTTGGAGATGCGCCTCTCATTTATATGGCCTAAGTGACAATGCCAAAGGTAACTTGGATTTAACTCATTAGGTTTCATCCTTTTAGTATTAATGTTATAAATTGGAATTTCAAGATCAAGGATGTACAATCCATTGTTCATTTGTGCAGCAGCATGGAATATATCATTTAAATAAATAGAGCAACAATTGTTCTTTATTATAAATGAAAAACCAAACTTGTCCAAACAAGAGATAAAAATAATATTCCTGCTAATTGCAGGTACATAATAACAATTCTCTAACCGAGTTATTAAACCACTAGGTAAAGTTAAATCATAAATTCTTACGGCTAAAGCAACAACCTTTGCTCTATTGCCAACTCGTAGGTCAACTTCCCCTTTTTCCAAATCTCTACTCCTTTTTAGTCCCTGCACATTGGTATAAATGCGAGAACCACATCTAGTATCTAATACTCATGATGTAGAAGTAGATAAATTAATTTCTATATCAAAAATACCTGAAGTTGAAGTCTCCGCTCCATTCTTCTTATCTTTCAGGTACTTTGGGCCGTTTCTTTTTCAGTGTCCGGTCTTACTGCAATAGAAGCAAGTGACCTCCTTATCTATGCCTCCACTAGGCTTCAAAGTAGGTGCAGTATGTTTGGGTTTGGCAACTTCCTTGCCTTTCCATTTACCACCCTGCTAGGTGGGCCTTTTGTTATGTTTCTTTCCATTATTGACCATCAGAATGGATTTCCCTTTTGACTTTAGATTTTGCTCAACAATTCTTAACATGATTAGAAATTCAGGAGTCCATATTATTCATGTTGAAATTAAGGACAAATTGACTGAAACTCTTCGACAACGATTGCAGGATCAAATCTGTTGCAAACTCTTTTTTTAGGGGAAACCTCATTCTTTCAAGATTCTTCACATACCCAATCATTTTGAGTACATGGGGACCTACCGGGCTTCCCTAAGCTAGCTTGGCTTGGAAAAGGGGCTTTTGAAACTTAAAACTTCTCATGCCTTGCATGCTCTTGATAGAGCATCTTCAGATGTTTTCATGTTGCTTTTGCAATTCAGAATTCATGGTAGCCAGCATGAGGCAAGCAATTTCATTGGCATCATCAACATGCTTCTTATAAGCATCTCTTTCAGTCTTAGGAGCAGAACTAGGAGATTCATCATCAGGAACAAGTGTCTCTAAGACATACAACTTTTTGTCATGTTTGAGGATAATCCTTAGATTTCGGTGTCAATCTAGAAAATTTGTCCTAGACAACTTTTCCTTATCAAGGATTGATCACAAAATGTTATTAGATGTGTTTGTTGTCATGCTAATCTACAAAATAGAATGTAAAGATATAAGTATCATTAAAACAACATATTTAATTAGGCCTTTAATTATATATGTTCCCACTATTTTACTCAAAATAAATTACCCTCGTCATTTGATTCGGAAAATCCTGTTGGAAGATTTTCTAGTGGATCGAGATCTATATTTTGCTTTGTTCTAAGTCAATGTTAGGCTGATTACACAAAACTCGGCTATTTATTTAGGAACTCCTTCCAATTGTATCTAATACAATTCTCGAATATTTCAGTTGGGTGAATGACTCCTTATTCCAATCCATCATATGGATCATTCCTTACTCTTTCTTCTAAACGTATATAATCTTATTATATTTTGTTCAGTTATGTTTGACCCATTGTTTTAGAAATTAGATATTACATTTATCCCATTGCACCTTACTAATATAGAACATGCACCTCACGTTAGGTGAAACCTACAATATTCGACACTAGTCTTGATGAGTTCTAAAACTTGGAAAGAAAAATCTTATTATTGGCTTTGAGGTAATTTTAATTAGTTTGATCTCACGACATATTTATCATATAAATCGTTCCTCACACATGCATCAACATACATACAATATATATCAACATACAAACAAATGAAACAGTTATGACCCCTAGCGAAATTGTTATCCCAAGTCAATGAGAGAACTAAAGTTAAACCAAATAATGATCTTCACTTCTCCAAGCAAGATCTCCAAGGTTATCCTTCTTTGTTTTGTAGTATTCTCTTTCTTCATAATAATACATTACATAAATGAAACTCGTTTTACATACGAGGGAGTAAGATGAGAAAACAAGTTACATGATGAGAATAAGAGAGAGGCACAACACGCAGGTCGTATTTATAAAATCCAAAACAAAGAAAAATAAACTAAGGCCATAACTGATCACCATAAGAAAAATAATAAATAAATTTTATTATTATTAATTTAAATTTTGTTAATTAAATAAATCAAATTGAATTATTGGCAAATGCATAACCTAAAACGCAGACTGCATTGACGCAACCCTTGCGCCATCACAGTGCCCATGACGGCCGTCACAGTGCCCATGACGACCGTCACACATTTTATGGCGACTGTCACACTTACAAAATATGCGACTTCATAGACCGCAACCATCATCGATGGTGCAACACTTGTACCGTCAAAACCTTAATTCAACAATTTCATACCATCAAAATACCATGATTAATAATTCAATATGATTAATTTGTATGTCTTTACTTCACCATACTAAAGTCGGATTCCAAAGTAGATGACCACAAATCGCTCAAACGAATGATAATCATTATGTGGTTTAAAATGACAAAATAAAATAGTATATCCAATATACCATTTTTTCATCAAATTCAATCATATCTCATATGAATTATATCGATCATATATGTGTAACTTATGGACGATTGACATATCGCTGCTTAACCATACTATTGTCGGTTTCCGAAGCATAGACAATATCAATCATCTAAACTGTACACAATCTGATGCCAAAAATTCAAATCCGGATTTGATTTAAATTTTTTACGTGTTTTAATCCAATTAAAACAAAAATAACAGAAAATAAACAATTACTAGACTCATGGTTTCGTAAGTGGCTCTAATACCACTAAAGGGAAATTAGTGATATAAACACAACGGAAAACAAAAATTTCCCTTTAGAGATCCTTACGAAAGTTCATGATCTGTGATAGAAAAGTTACCTCTTGTGGCGATGAACCCTTTAAATCCAAATCGATGGATGATCACGAGCGTTGTACGATGAACAACACCTCTACTCAGTCCACACGAACAGTTTCCTTCAGTCACAGTGCTAGCTGATTAGATTGAAGGTTTAGAGTGAGGAGAGGAAAAATATAATATGGTTAGGGTTTCAACAACAACCTTTGAGCTTCTGCATAAAGGCTCTATTTATAGAACTACTTGTGAGGCCATCAAGTTAAAAAGCTCAACTCAATAATAATATTATTATATTATTATAATAACCATTATTATAATAAACATAATTTTATTATTATTATATTTTATAACTATTATAAAATTAATAATAACTATTATTATTATATCATATGTCAATTAAGCACATGCAACCTTACCATATTCTGTATTCCATTCAAGTGCACCGTACTTTATGGTGTACCTTATTTATTCTATATCTTCTATAACTGTCCTTATGTGTGTGACCCTGTAGGATTTTGTGACATTAGCAATTATATTAAGTCATGTATTTAACATAATAAACAATGAGTGACATCTAACAACACATCAATGTTACCCAAGTCACAAAATTATCATGTGATTGGACAAAACCTTTTGTGATAGTACTTGTGTGTACAATCACCTCTTTGCCCTTATGTCTATATTGAACACAAGACATACATCGTGTCATCCTTGTCTAGTTCAATATTTGGCGTTTAGACATTTATCATGTTATGCAAGATGGACAAATTTCATCTAGGCTACTCATGTCCCTCGACATGCTTTGTGAAGTACCCATCAATTGTCTTTATGATCATCCAGTTACAGACAATGTTTGATCAACAATAAAGTACTTGACTCTACATCTAGGGTCCATAATAGTTTCAGGTCGAAGGGTGGTATACACCACTATCACCATGAAAGTAACTTATGACACTTTGCATAACTTTTTATGTAGTACTCTCATAGTAAGTCAATCTAGTATAAATATTACTCCTAATATTCATACCTATGTCAAGACTTGATAACTCCTTATTCATGATCCATGAGATGTGATCATCAGTCTATCTACATAATAGTCTTAATGCTTTAAGGCTATCCCATTTCACATTAAAGTTCGACCAGGGATGTTTTAAGAATATTGTCCTTATGTTTAATGGAATCTCATGATTAAGTCACACTCAATATTTCATTAAACGAACTAGCTATTCTAGGAACTTTATCATTTTCGAAAAACAAACATAATAAAGAAATGCCTTTTATTATTAATAAATAATTTGATACATGTACAAAAAGTATTGGCCTCTAGGGCTTACACCAACACTTTTGATTTCTCTATTTTAATTTTAATAAAATTTTAATCTCCTTTAAGAAAAACAAGGATATAATTTCAATGTTGAAGCCAGTAAGAGAGTGAGAAGTGAAGTTTGAATGGAAAAGGACCGGTTGTGTAGGATGGGTAGAAGTGTAGAAGTGTTGATGGGAATTGGTGTTTAAGTGGTATTGGCATGTTGATATGTGGGTGTATATGATGGATTCATGGATGGGATGTTTGATTATAATAAGGGTAGAAGTGTGGATGGGAATTGGTGTTTAAGCGGAATTGGTTTGGTGAGAGGTGAGTGCATTAATGGGGTGATTATGATAAAGGACATGATTGTCTAAGTAGAGTAAAAAGAAGTCATTATTGTTAGAATGTATGGGTTTGGGTATAGTGCTAGAACATGTGAAAGCGGTGTGATAAGGGTTAATAGCATTAAAAAAATGTGTCTCTGGAAATAATTTTTTTCCTATGAAGATCATATAAAATATGACCTTTAACATCTGTTTAGTTCTAATTATTTTAAGATTATAGACAAACATAAGATATCCAAACACTTTCATAGTAATATAGTCACGTTAATCATGATAAAATAATTGAAAATGATAAGTAAATTGTAAAGGCTTTCAAGGTAATTTGTTTATGATATAACAACATGGAAAAAATCATGACTTGAATTTTTTTTTGGGAGCTTGGGTTGAAATAGAATAGAAGGAGTAACACCTAATAGAGTTTGGGGTTTTCTTTCAACCAAGCCATCATGTTGGGGTACATAAGTGTATGAAGTTTGATGATGGATTCCATGAATCATGTAAAAAACATTAAGTATGAAGTTTTTGCTAAATTGGGTTTGGATGTAGAAAATAAAAGATTTGATTAAAAAAGAAGTTTTAGATTTCAGTTTCATGAGGAAAATCCAACATTATCTATTATAGTCAGCAACAATAGTTAAGAAATATTTAGACTTGTTGTCCGGAAAGGGGGATATTTTATATTTATCAAATAAACAAGTATTACATGGAGTATTATTTTTGAAAGTATTACCTATAGAATTTTTTTTATTAACAACAAAAATAGTTTCATGAGATGGATCGCCTAAAGGTTATATTACAAATGTTAACTACAAGAGTGGAAATAATAGGGTTATGTGCAGGAGGAATGTGTTTGGGAATAGCATGGGATGTGAGCACGTATAAGCCATTAGAGAGCTTAGTTGCACCAATCGTCATAAAAGTATGGTTCCCTTGTATCACATAACCAGAAGATGTAAGGATTAAATTGAAATCAAGATTATGAGTAAGTCTATGGACAAATATAAGGTTAGTAGAAAAATTAGGGATATACAAGGCATCATTGAGGTAGAAATTGTTGTTGAACTAAATAGTACCAGAAAAACCAGTTATAACCATGGCAGACATGATATATGAGCCCAGTGTCTAGAATCTAATTAGGATGAGAATAGTGGTGTAAAAATTAAGAGATACATGAATAACTTGTATATTATGCCAGTGTTGGAATGAAAATGATGAATATTAGAGGACGAGATTCATTGAGTTTGTTGTAGGAGATCAAAGAGAGCTTTTTGTTGGTCTGGGGCGAAGCTGATGTGATCATCTTGTTGAATTGTTTTTCAACAAGAGCAATATCTTCTTGAGAAACTTGAGCTACATTGGTATTTTTCAAATACCAAAGAATATTGTGTTTCTTGAAGCAAACCTTTATCATATGGCCAAGCTTGTTGTAATAGGAACAAATATTTATCCCTCGTCCTTTTTCCCGCTTCAAAATGTATTGGACCTTGTTTAGTTGAACGCACATGAAATTGGGATTTTTTTTAATCTGAATGACGATTTTATCGTCGTCAAGATGGTTGTGCATTGTCTTTCTTGTTGTATTAATAAGGAGAAAGTTTGGGACCTGGCATGAGCGTATTGATCACTCAACCCCTTTAGAAACTGAATGGCGTAGTCACTTTCTATATAGGATTTTATGGTTGGGATGAATTGGTAATTGCAAGATATGTCGCATGTACAATTAGGAAGAGGTTTGAAATTCATACTCCTGCCAAAGTTTCTCGATGGGGGTAAAGTGTTGTGTGATGTTGCTTTCGCCTTGTTTGAGGGAACAAAACTCTTCCTGGAGATCAGAGAAACGAAAAACATTTTTGTGATGTTATCTTTCACAAATTTGTTTCCAAATTTCAAAAGTCGTGTCCATCCATAGAACACTTTCAGAGATTTTACGCTTTATGAGTTTATGAGCAAGAAAAATACCATCGTGTTATACCGGTTCCATGCAACTTGTGTTTGATCATAAATTGTAGGACTAATACGAGTTCCATTTATGAACCCTGATTTATTTTTAGAGCGAAAGGCGACCTTAACAGATATGGACCGGGAATGATATTTCATATTGGATAAATAAGGTGAAACAAGGGTTAGGCCTGGATTATTCCTAGGACGCATGAAAAAAAGGTTAAGCATGTCATATTGGTAGGTACAATTAAGGTTTTGATTTTGGTTACAGAAATTGTGAGGTTCATTGATGATGGAAGAAGAAAGAGGTTGGGTTGGTTGAAATTTTGTATGCGAAGTGGTTGGTGTATATGAAGTGGAATCTTCGATGAAGGGTTCATTATGTTCATGAAGATGACTTTTTTGGGCACAAAATTGGTGGATATGGTGACAGAGATAAGGTTATTGGGATGAATACCGTGGTGGTGTTTTTTGAGAGATGAGAGAAAATAGGATATGAGAGATGAAGAGAGAAAGAGAGAGAGAGACGGAAAAAAAAGAGGGATTAGTCTTGAAAATGATTTTGGAAAGAACAAGAAGATAATGTAGTTTGAGAGATCGAATGAGAAAATGTCAAGTATGGATTGCATGGTGAAAAAAGAAGAAAGCAAATCTCTTAAGAAGATATGATACTACGAAAATCTAAAGAACCAAAGAGAAAGAGATAAGGACGAATAAAGGCGGTAGAGTAATCTCACCGTCTGATATATATCATGTTGAAACTTGTGCGAGCAAAACACATTATAAAACAAATGGTTATCTTTTTCTCTCACTCTCATATAAGATTATTTTTTCTTACTAGATACATTATATATACTAGCGTTCAGACGGGCACGCCGCTTTTTTAATGCGCACATCAGATCTAAATAAAGGTATGTATATCTTTTTATGAGTTTATTATTTCGCGTTGCATTAATAAGTGATATTATTTAGGAACCTTCAAGTAGACTTAAAATCAATATGATAAACGGGCAATAATAATTCTTGCAACGTGTTATGCAATTGGAAGATTATATTAATGGTGATTACTTGGATGCTCTTTAAGTATGGGGCTACATTCACCGATATTTGGAAGTTGCGGTAGTTACCTGACAAAACATTTTATGTCGTTGCGGGTTTAAATACATAAAATGTAATACGACAAATAAACAATAATTATATAATGTATGATATAATGTTTATATTGATCATCACCAAGCAAGTTCAACGTCATTAACATCTGTAATTCTACTTAGACCGACTTCATTATCATGAGTTCTTTGAAAGTGTGATCTTTTAAACGGTCATATTTGTAAAATTTTGAAATGGAACTCTCGACGGACTATTTACAGTGCAAGATGTTTGAGTTTGTTTCTCTTTTTAATTATTATGTGAATGGTTTATGGATTAGAATGCTTTAATTATTATGTAAATCACATAAGGATTATAATGATTTATTTGTGCCTATCAAATAACAATTAGTTATAAAGTTATGATATTTCCTGTGCCTAATAGTTATAAAGTTATTTCATGCGTGCCTATCAAATAACAATTATCTTTGGATCAGTAGAACAACAACAACACAACAGTAATGCATTGCTAATATATTTACTCAACAAAAACTTGAATGAATCGTTACAGGCTACAACTGAACAACATCGACGACGAAGCGAACACAAAACAACAACACACGAACAGTTCTACGAGCAAACGAAATTAAAAAACAAATAAAGAAAAAATAGAAAAAGAGAGGAGAAAATGAAACCTCTCTATATATTTACAACAACTTCAGGTTTTTGAATATTGTATAAGAAATTTAATCAATAGTTAGTGGAGAGTTATTTTGAAAAAAGAGTGGGAGAAGTTATATGCAGTTTAATTTTAAAAATAAATATTAATTTGTAAATGGAAGTTATTTAGAATATGTGGTGGTTGGATTTTTTAAATAATTCATTTGAGATTTTCAAAATTGTTAAAGGGTAAAATTGGAAAAAAAATTGGTCATACAAAAAAGTTGTATCCTCTTTATATATATATATATATATATATATATATATATATATATATATATATATATATATATATATATATATATATATATATATATATATATATATATATATATATATATATATATATATATATATATATATATATATATATATATATATATATATCCTATTGAAATATAGGTTGGGTTTAGAGTATTATTATAGGCCCTATTGAAAGAGTTAGTTAGAGAAAAATTGTTCAACCTTTACAATAATACTAATGCATTTAAGACTAAAACTAGAAATAAAATACATATTGAATCTACATGTCAACTTTTAATTACCCCATATTCAAAAGAATTTAATTGAAACGTAGTTTACACTATAAGAATGAATGATAACCGTCAGATTCAAAATTATATTTGACTTTTATTTTAATTATATTTAAAGTAATAATTATGATGGATTGATGATGTAAAATTTTCTACATTAACAGTTCATAACAATTAATCTCTATTCAAAATTTAAGGGGAGTGAAAAAATTGAATTTTTTGGATCTTTTTATAAATTAAAAGTACATAACAAAAATTTATAAGTTTTCTATTTTTTCAATCATATTGAAAATGTGTATTGATGTTTTTTTTTTATAATATGCAAACTATTAATAAAGCTTAGCTTATACTTTCTTTAATTATAAAATATATAACACAAACGCTTTAAAGATCAAACTTTACTCTATTTCCTATCCTTCCACCAAATATCTTCCTAATCTCTTCATTGGCATGAAATAACACTAAAATAAAAGCATAGAGACATGGATCCAAATCAAAATATATAATTAAAAAAAAAACATTTTCTCCAATAACCATATCATTATTCACTAGTAAAAGGGAAAGGTTAAAAAAAATGAAATTCTCTTTTATTTCTCAGTTTTGTACGGTGTACAATTCAAGGATGAGAGAAAATCCAAAGAACAAAACCAGAAAAGACAAGCACAACAGGTATGAGATGAATTGCTTCTTGTCCTGTTGATGATGACTTACCATGAAAAGGAATTTCCTTCTTGGAATTGGAACCATCAGAAACAGAACGTTGTATTAATGGCAATTCATTAGATGAAGAAGAAGAAGCAGCTTCTACTGTTGCTGAAATGTCAACGGAGAATTCATCAGATTCTCTTGCAACACTATATGAATTAGATCTATACATTTTTCTGTTAGAGGAAAGGTTTGAGATGTATAAAAACTGTATGTAACATATGTATTTATATAAATTAAGTTCAAGTGTTGTTTTAGTTCAAATTAATTATTAAAGCTAAATAAATTTTATTTTAAAATAAGTAAATATGAAATTTAGAAGTCAACAAATTAGCTATAGGTTGTGAAGCTTGGGTTAAAAGTAGCTTGTAGAGTAATTAAAGGCATTGCATGTGGGTGCATTTATTGGAGGATTCAAATCTCCTTCACAAATAATCTCTTTTTTTCTTCTTCATATAAGAAATTAGGACGAATTAATACCTTATTCCCCCTCAAATGACCTTGGGATTTTGATAAAGAACAATGAACAAGATATCAAAAATTAGGACGAATTAACTAAATACTGTGTTTATAAATGGTGTGGAATTAAGTCACTTAATGAGCTTGAAGAGGAAATCACAAATTAGTATGAGTTTTTGTTTTTTTTGGACAGTTAAATTAGTATGAGTTAAATGGAAGAAAGATGATAAAAGTAGGGTTAAAGTACTCTACAACCCTGAACGTGTCTTTTAAATCAGAAGTGGACGAATATATTTATAACATAAGGATCATGTTATTAGTGTTCTATGGACACTTTTAAGGATTCCAATAAAGAAAAGAAGGAAAAAAAAAGTAAATTATTTTAATTTTCAAGACATTGAATATACTTTTTTTTCTTAATGCAATATTTAGTCCCTTAATTTTATAGGAAGTTTCTCTTTGATTCTCTAACTAAAAAACGTTACATATTGATTCCTTAACTTCACTTTTGTTACATAGTTTGGTCTCTTATGTTAGTTTATATTGGAAAAACACTAAAAAATGTCGTGTTGGACTAAGTCATTTGCTTTTTAAGAGATCGGTCCATAATAAGCAGACACATGGTTGGGTAAATACAAAAAAGAAAAATAAATAACATAAAACTAACGTTATAAATATAAGCATCAGAAAACCTATTTCAATGTCTTTCATCTCACTTTCTCTCTCTCTTAGACATAGCAACAAAACTTATATCCACGGGTACCCACCCGAACCTACCCCGAAGTTGACGGGAAAAACCCGTTTTTATTGGATTTGGGCTTGGGTTTGGATATTCCCCGATTAGAAAATATGGGGACGAGTCGGGTAATGGGAGCACTAGTACCCATTCCGAACTCACCCCGTTTATTTTATTATGTACATTATTATTTAGTTTTGTTAATTTGTAATATTGAATATGTGATCAATGTTTTGATATTTTGATTTTTATTAATTATCTAAAATATTTGAAATGTATGTATGCAATTTTTTGAGATTGTTTTATTTTATTATTTGTAATGTAATTTTATTTTGGAAAAAATAAATATTTCTATTAAAAAAAATAACTACTAAATAGATAGTGGTGGGGCGGAGATACTCGAACCCAACCCGAATCTATTTTGGATGAGTTTGAGTTTTAATTCTCTATCCTCGTTTGGGTTTGGGACGGGGAACGGAGGCTATTTGAAAATATGAGTTTAGATTTGGGGAGATAAAAACCGTCCCCGGCCCGCCCCGCCCCGTTACCATCTCTCTCATGACTTTCTTTGCAACATTATTTTTCTCATAACAAAACTCAAACAAAGATCAAATAACCTATTGTGTCTCTTCCAACCTTTTGGCTTAGAAATGATATCTTGGTAGTTTGTGGAAAACTCCTATACTTTCTCGGCATAATTTGAGATTTGTATCAAGCATATGAGTCAACAATAGCTAAAGTGTCTTCAGTCTCCTTGTTTTTAGTAGAATTTGGTTATTGTTTTCGCTAATCTTAGGCTGGGAAGCTCTAGCTCGTTCTTTGTCTAGTGCTTTCTTTTTGGCCTTCTAGTTCTTTCTTACTTTTTTTGTATTTCTTTTCTGCTTAGGTTTTAGTGGTTGTAATGTTTTGTTATTTTGGTTAGGTTGCTTTGGTACCTATTGTGTCTCTTCCAGCCTCCTCTTATGTACTTTGGTCTTCGTGTCTTTTTTCACCTTTATTCTATATAATATATTTTATTTATAAAAAAAAGACGTGAAGAAAGCATTCTAACATTTAGGATGGTTGAGAATTGGACTAAGAATTAATAAATGTGTTTATTTTAGTCTTTACTTCTTTTCATTTACTAGATGGAGGCATGAGTGTGCCTTACAAAATTTCTGGAAAAGTTCTGGTGTGCATTGTTATTTTATCATAAGTGTGATGTATTAATGAAATGAACAAACTGTCTAGAGATTTTAACGAAACTATATTAGTAGCTAGAGATAATTATATATTCACAATATGTGAATAGATTATGATATACTTGATGAATAAGATTTCAACTCTTTAATATAAATTTGGACATTTGCTAGATGGAAACATGATGTATAAGAAGATATTATACTCAGAGGTACATATGTTAGAACAAAATTTAAAAATCAATACTTATTTTCTGATAACAAATGCAAATCGTAATTGAAATTTATCTCCAGCAATTATTGCAGTGATATGAGAAATTGTCTTTGATTCTTCCAAACTCTTACTCTAATATAAATGGTGTATTTCTGAAAACGATAAGAGAAAGCTTTGGGGATCAAAAACTATTTATATGCTTAATTATATCATCAAGATTTTAAAGTCATTAAAACTCATTACCACCTAAAATAATGGTCATATCAATTTTCATTAAATTAGAACAATAAAATCATTATTTTCAGAGCCAAAATCCCATAATCTATGGACCATAATAAAATTGGTTTTTATTTTACTAATAATTATTGCTATTAAAATAAAATAAAACTGTTACAATAGAAGGATGGAAAATGGGCTGCAACTTGAGAAATCTTTTACTATGAATACAGACAAGAAATGTTATGCATATAATTTTTGAGTTATTAAGAATTCCATGCACACACAATAAATTTAACAAGTTAAAAACTCATAATCCTAAAAAATTTGTTGCTACAACTATAATGTACAATAATTTTAACAAGTTAAGAACTCATAATCCTAAAAAATTTGTTGCTACAACTATAACATGTGTTATCAATGGTCATGATATGTAGCCTGAAATACAGTGTGAATAAATTCTTCCTCTAGAGTTTAACATTAGCTTAGAGAAGGCAAAAAAAAAATAAAGGAGGAAAGAGCCTCGACGATGCTACAACGTCCAATGTGGCTGCGAGGGGTCTTCCCATTACTCAATTACATGAGAAAGTTCTCATTAAGGATGTCGTCCACCTTCTTAGAGTCCCGAAATTTTAACATAGGCTGATAAGAGTTTTCACTAAGGTACTTCATACTTTTTTTGGACGACTAGCATTTTGGAAATCTTCCTCTTCATGGTCCCCTTATATAGGAGGTTTTCCCAGGGTGTCCTTCTGTGATGGCACTAAAATGGGTGTTTATCTTTGATGGCTTCCTTGCTCTCGCCAGTAGCCCCGACATATGCGGTCTTTAAGGGATATTTACCTTTATGTGATTCTTCATTGTCCCTTTCCCCCCCTCTCGCGTACTAGGTCAGTCGGCCCCTCTTGATCAACCATTCAATGGTATTCTTTAATTTGATGTAATTGTCGAAGTTGTAGTAGCAACCTTTATGAAATCAGTAGTACTTCGACTTGTCAACCCGAGATGTCTCCATGATAGGGTAAGGTGGTCAGATTCCTCCTTTCATGAATTTCGTGTTGGCATAGTTTTGGTAGATCTTCTCCTGAGAGACATTCAGCGGTGTGACTTCTTGTACCGACCTTGTATATCTCTGTCAGACTCGTCCTTTTGCTGATGAGAATCCTTCATGGTTGGGTGCCTAGATTTGGCATTGGCGAAGACGGAATTATCGAAACGCATATTTAGTTTCTCCTCCAAGATCATGTAAGACAAAGCAATGTTCAACATCTCGTAAGTGGTTATCACCTTCTTTCTTCCAATATTCAACCTAAATGGGTGATCATGTAGAAGGTCATTTTTGAAGAGCCAATACTTAAGGCCTTCTTTGGCTCGTTTTACCTCAAAATCATCTTGCCTAAAATGGTCTATATCAAATTGCAAGCTCTCTTTCTTCTCCTGAATGATATTGCTCAGGGTAACTAGTGTAACATGTTGCCTCTTTAGGGCGGTAAATTATGCAGAGAACCATTCACAAAAATTTGTCCTGAAATCAATGCTCCTATCTGGTAGACAATTGAACCACGTCTTGACTGGAATGACCATGATTATTGCAAACAATTTGCATTTATAAGCCTTGTCAGCACTGGAGTAGTTTAGTCGGTCATGACGAGTTACACGTGTTCATCTGAATATCCATTTCCATCGTACTCACCAAGCTTGGGCGTATTCTCTATGGATTTTGGTATTTTTCTGATCTTACCTGATCAGGAGGGCCTTCCAAGGATTGCAAACTGGGCCAGAAAATATGAGTGAGAGGGGGGGTGTACCTGCAAGGTGCTCCAATGCTTAAGTCAGAAGAGGTACAGAATAAGGTTATCAAAGTGTAAGTTAGAATACCTGACCCTTTGCCATGAAAGGGTATTTATACTGAGCCCCCAGCGCTGGGCCAAGGCTCGTAATGGGCTGGATTAGCTAGGCCCAAGGAGGAGCTGCCAGGGGACGCGTAAGAAGCGTGAAGACCTAGACCAAAGGTCTACTCCCTGGTCCAACTGCCCCTATCCCTAAGGAGAAAATATAGGGGAGTTGGGTGACGTGTTAAGTGAGGTGCAGTTGTGGTTCTGCCCGACATAATCCTAGGTGCCCGTGATGTAGGCTGATGACACGTGGATGAAGACCATGGGGCGGGCAACACACTCTTTGCCCGACACATAGTCAGGTCGTCGAGGAGACGTTCCTCTGGCGTGGGTGAAAAGACCTCCGCCCGACGTATTCATGTGCCTGGACGTTTGGGCTTGGACCCGACGAGCGTTGGGCCGTGCCGTGCATAATGTCATGGCCCAGTCCAGAACAGGAGCCCCCCAAGTCGAGTCTCTGAGCCAGAGCGATGACTTATGTTGCAAGTGGGGGTTCCCCGAGTTGACGGGGAGGTGTGGTCGTTCGGCATGTGAGGTTGTAATAGACTTGTTCGCGAATTCCTCTTTCCACGGTAGTGCCGGGGATGGAAAGTGATCGGTTGGTATGCATCTTCTTCGTAACAGTCGAGGGTCTGACGCGGGGACATGGCCTCTTGATGAGTCGGGGAGACGGACAGGTGTCCGGTGTCGTTTCAGTTTATTTTTTGGATAGACGTGTCTCAGACTTAATGGCGTCGCTTCGTTTTGTGTGCAAAGACGGCGTAGGCAGTAGGTAATGATGACCTAGCGCGTTGGTCCACGCGCCAGGCACTATAAAAGGAAGTTGAGTAACTTCATTTCCACTTTTTCGCTCCTACGTTCACCGGAAGTTCTAAATATTCTCTCTTGTCTGCTCGTCCAACCGTCTGATCCGCCGTCTCCGCCCGTCTTCTTGTCTGAACCACCGTCCCTTGCCCGTGCGCCACCGTCTCCTTTTCAACTTCTCTATGTCAGGTATCATTTTGCCTCTGTAATTCATCATTTTCCTTTCTGTTTTCCGTCAAATGTATGTTATATCTGTAGAAATGTGGTTAGGTTTGACTTAGGAATAGTGTAATGGACTGTAGATGTACTGTAGATGGTAGAAAATAGGGTTAGGATCATACTGTACCGGGCAGAAATTTCATATGCCGGGCAATATTTGCATAAGCTGTATGAATTTTCTGCCCGGTCTCTTAAGAACGTGCGTGTCTCTGAGTTGAGCACAGTTAGTGTCTGTTGCTGCTACGCCCTTTCACTTGACCTGCGGTGGAAGGGTGGATTTGATATGACGTCGAATTCACTCTTTCTGTCTGCGTTTCAGGTGTTACCGGGCGTTTACGACCGAGGGGGGAAGAATCTGGGTCCTCGACCGAAGATGCAGCCATTGCTCGCCTGCCTGTAGGGGATGGGAGTGTCAGGGATTGTACCGAGCACGCTTCCTCTTCCGGGCAGGCTGATTTCTCCTGGATTGCGGACGAGCCTTTGGAGGAGGAATCATATTTCTGCGACGAGGCTATCCCCGCTTACGCTGTGGTCGAAAACATAAGCCGGGAGGACCCACCAAACTGGTACTGTTGTGCCCCTAAGGAGGAGGACCGTATCTGCCATCATTTTCCGGGGAAGCAGTTCACTATGTATGAATTTGCTTTCCGGGAGGCGGGGATTAGACTGCCCTTCAATTCCTTCCAGATGTCGATCTTCAAATGGCTTCGGCTGGCGCTGTCCCAACTGCATCCCAATGCTCTCGCCTTTATGCGGGCATTTGAGTTGGTCTGCCAGTTCCTCGGTATCGGTTGTACCCGAGCCCTCTTCTTCCACGTCTTCCATCTCCAGCGGTCCGGCTCCCGTGGGCGTCACAGCTGGGTCTCTTTCAAACAGCCCGTGCGCCTGTTCAAGACGTACGTGGACTCTGCCCGTCACTTCAAGGGTCGCTGGTACGTGGTAATGCCGATCACCCGTGCCGCCCTTCACTCCTTGTATTATTATCAACGAACACCAGACGGGGAGGAGACATTGATGTCGAAGATACCGCTGAGGTGGCAGCGCGATCATTTCGACCTCTCTACGGCCCATTACAGGATCAAATACGCGATGCTCGGTACTGAGGATAGGCTCGCGTATAAGAAGCTGGTGGATTACGTGCAGAGTTTCAGTTTGGGGTTCTGGGCGAATCGACAGGGCGTGCCCTACCTTGACGAGGTCGGGGCACCAATTACTGAGACGCGCTACATCAATACGAAGGTCTTGCTCGAGTGTGATACCGAGGAGGAAGCTCTAGCATTATTGAGTAGGCAGTTTTTGCTTAGTCTTTTATTTTTGTCTATGTCTTCGCTCGCTAATGTTTGTGTGTAATGTTTCGCAGGTGCCATGCCCAGTACGCGTGATCGAGTCTTGAAGCTGGCGAATCAGGCCGGTGCAGCTGACCGGGTGCCCAAGAAGAAAAAGAAAACTGTGGCCCGTGTCTTGGAGACCGCCGGTGATGCTGGGGCCGGGACTTCGAATGTGGCGAGCGTGACGCCTTCCTCTCCTCCTCGGGCTAACCCGATAGATATACCTGACAGTCCGTCGCCAGCGGCCTCTCCCCTCCACAAACGGAAGCGTCCGGCGGGGACTCTTTCAAGGTCGTCACTGGGAAGTCCGGGTGGACCGGGCAGCTATCTGCTACCTCCTTGCTACGTGGAACGGTCGTTCTTCAAGGCCGAGGAGGTGATTGCTGTGCCGGCGCCTGAGGCCAAGGCTATTCTGGATCAGGATGCTGGTGTCCGACGCAAGGATCTGGCTAGGGACCTGGCAGCTGTCATCCGGGTGATGGAGACGGCCATGGTCTTGACCGACACTTCGGTCTCCACTGCCTCGCTGGAGGATGCCCTTGTGCAGGTCCGGTCGGAGAAGGACAAGCTGTCCAAAGACCTGTCGGACTACAAAGAGGAGCATCAGCTGCAGGAAGGGCTGAGCCAGAAGCTGGACGAGGCAGAGAAGGAGCGGGACCAGTTGAAGGCTGCTAAGGCGAGCTTGGAAGAGCAGGTGGCCGATCATCAGAAGCTGACCGAGGACAATGCTGGCCTGCGGGCTCAGATTGAATCTCTCGAGGAAAAGGTCCGTTCTCTGGCCGACGAGACCGAGGAGGAACGTGCCCTTGGTTCTCGCGGTGAGCTGCTGGGGCATATACGCTCTCTCAACCAAGACCTTGTGGCCGTTTTCAAAGAGGGTTTCGACAATGTTGTCGAACAACTTAGGCTTCTGAACCCTGAGTTGGTGACAGCGGGGTCGGCCCATAACTACTGTGTTAGGGATGGTGAGATCGTCTGCCCGTTTGAAGCGGAGGAAGAGCTGGGGGGTGAGGAAGAGGAAGAGGAAGAGGAAGAGGAAGTGCTCCGAGCGGAGTCTTAGTTATTTGGTTTTTTTTTATTTATAGTTTTTGTTATGGCCTGCGTGCCTTATTATGTGGCCTGCGTGCCCGTTATGTATTTTGGCCTTCGGGCATGTATAATATGGCCTTCAGGCGTACTTGGCTTCGGCCGTTGTTATTGCTTTTAATATATGAATGTTTTTGTTGTCATTCATTGTGTTCGTGTATGTATAATATTTGCTTTTATGAATTCGTACTCTGCTCGACCTCGTTAATCTCCTCGGTTTAGGGAACCGATGAAGTGTCGGGCTTTGTGCCCGTTGGGATCGAAGTCCGGGTCCGTTGTTCGAACCCCGGTCTCGAGGCTTGGGCTTTCCCATCGCGAGCTGGGTGCCCTGCCTGTCCTGGTACTTCGACGTTGAGTCTCGGTCAAGATCCCAATCGTCGGGGAGGGTTGTGTTCGCTATGTGGCCCCGGTTCGTTCCCGGGTCTCGCGGTTCCTCTCTTGGGTTTTGGAGACGAAGAGCGTGGTCGTACCAGCCACGTCTCCCCGTGGTATGTTTAGCTATAATATTGTCTAAGTTTTTCTGCGTTCCATGGTCGAGCGAGTTGTTCCCCTTGTAGGTTTTCTAGGTAATAGGCCTCGTTGCTCGTCTTGTCGCGGACGCGGTAGGGGCCTTCCCAGTTGGCGGCCAGTTTGCCCTCTCTTGGGTTTTTCTGGTTTCTTCTGAGGACCAGGGTGCCGACCTGGAACTCTCTTCTTATGACCTTCGCGTCGTGGCGTAGTGCTATTTTTTGTTTGAGGGACATTTCCCTGAGGGCTGCTTCGGAACGAATCTCCTCGACCAGGTCGAGTTCGGCTCTAAGGGTTTCGTCGTTCATTTCCTCGTCTAGGGGCTCCTCTATCCTCCTCGTTGGTGCCCGTATTTCCACCGGGATGACTGCTTCGGTGCCGTAAGTCAGTCGGAATGGGGTTTCCCCGGTGGTGGAATGCGGTGTTGTGCGGTAAGCCCATAGGACGCTATGTAGTTCCTCGACCCATGCCCTTTTCGCGTCGCCGAGTCTTCGTTTAAGGCCACGTAAGATTACCCTGTTGGCCGCCTCCGCTTGCCCGTTCGTCTGTGGATGTTCGACAGACGTGAAATGCTGTTTAGTACCCAGGCTGGCGACGAAGTCCTGGAATCCTCCGTCCGTGAATTGTGTCCCGTTGTCCGTGACAAGGGCCTGGGGTATGCCGAACCGAGCGAGGATGTTGCGTTTAAAGAACCGGAAAATGTTCTGCGCGGTTATTTTAGCCAGTGCCTCCGCTTCGATCCATTTGGTAAAGTAATCCACCCCGACGATGAGGTATTTATTCTGGTATGATCAGGTGATGAAAGGTCTGAGGATGTCCATGCCCCACCACGCGAAGGGCCATGGGGAAGACAGTGATTTTAGGTCATTTGGGGGCGCGAGGTGCATGTCGGCGTGTCGTTGGCATTTGTCACACCTTTTGACGTGCTCCTTTGAGTCGCTTTGCATGGTCGGCCAGTAGTAGCCTGCTCGAAGGGCTTTTCGTGCGAGCGATCGCCCGCCGAGGTGTTGAGCGTTAATTCCCCGATGTATTTCTCCAAGTATGTCGGGGACTTTCTCTTCCTCGACACATTTAAGTAACGGGATGGAGAACCCTCTCCGGTAGAGTTTACCTTCGAGGAGTACGTACGAGCACGCTCGTCGTTTGACAGTGGCCGCCTCTTTCGGGTCAGCTGGGAGTTCGTCTCGTGTGAGGTAATTGTAGATGGGTGTCATCCAACAGTGAGCATCCCCGATAGTGTTGACCTCGAATGGAGGAGGTAGTTTGTCGATGCTGGGTCGAGGAAGGATTTCTTGAATTACTGATTTATTCCCACCCTTTTTCCTCGTGCTGGCTAGTTTCGAGAGGATGTCTGCCCGTGTATTGTACTCGCGAGGTACGTGTTGAACTTCCCACTTTTCGAATTTCTCAAGTTTTTCTTTGACAAGGGACAAGTACTCGACGAGGTTGTCGTTCTTGGTTTGGTACTCTCCTCGCACTTGTGAGGCCACGAGCTGGGAGTCTGTGGATATTTTTACTTCTTTTGCTCCCAGGTCCTCGGCTAACCTCAGGCCTGCGATAAAAGCCTCGTATTCGGCTTGGTTGTTCGACGTCAGGAAAGCCAGTGCTAATGAAACCTCGATCAGGATCCCATCCTCGTTCTCGAGGATGATCCCGGCTCCGCTGCCTGATGTGCTAGAGGCGCCGTCGACGAAGATCGTCCATTTGTGGGCGCCCTCTGCTGGTGTCGGGCAGTGGGTCATTTCCGCGACGAAGTCGGCCAGTGCTTGGGCTTTCAAGGCTTTCCTACTTTCGTATTGTATGTCGAATTCGGAGAGTTCTAGCGACCACTTGAGCATTCTCCCGGCCATATCTGGTCGCCCGAGTAGCTGTTTGATTGGCTGGTCGGTCCTCACCTTTATCGTGTGTGCGAGGAAGTAATATCGTAGTCTCCTCGCCGCATTGATGAGGGCCAGGGCGACCTTTTCGATTTGCTGATATCAGAGCTCGGGGCCTTGGAGTGTTTTGCTCGTAAAATATATGGGCTTTTGTCCCTCGTCGGTCTCTCTTATTAGAACGGCGCTGACGGCCTCGGTCGCCACGGACAGATATAGGTATAGGGTTTCCTTTTCTAATGGTCGCGATAAGACCGGGGGTTCGGATAGAACCTTCTTTAGATGGAGTAATGCTTGCTCGCATTCGTCGGTCCAGTCGAAGGTAGCCTCTTTGCGAAGGAGTCTGAAGAATGGTAATGCGTGCTGGGCGGACTTGGCGATGAAACGGGAGAGTGAGGCGAGCACTCCATTGAGGGATTGGATCGATTTCTTGGTCCTCGGGGTCGGGAACTCCGAGAATGCCTGGCATTTGTCGGGGTTGGCCTCGATTCCTCTTTCGGTGAGGTAGAACCCCAGGAACTTTCCTGCCCGTACTCCGAACGTGCACTTTTCGGGATTGAACCTCATTTTGCACTGCCTCGCCTGCTCGAACACTTTGGTTAGATGTCGAGCATGGGTAACCTCCTCGTGTGATTTGACGATCATGTCGTCCATGTATACTTCGAGCATGTCCCCTATTTCATCCTTGAAGACTTTGTTCATCATGCGTTGGTACGTAGCACCAGCGTTCTTGAGCCCGAACGGCATTACGTTGTAATAGTAATTGCCCGTTGGGGTCATGAATGCTGTGTGTCTCTTGTCTGTGGGCGACATAGGGATTTGGTTGTATCCACTATATGCGTCCATGAAGGACAAGAGTTTAAAACCTGCAGAATTGTCTACGAGCATATCTATATCAGGGAGGGGGAAAGCATCTTTCGGGCAAGCCCTATTAAGATCAGTATAATCAACACACATACGCCATTTTCCATTATTTTTCTTAACAAGGACTACATTAGAGAGCCAGGTTGTGTACTGGGCTTCAGAAATAAAATTTGCCTCTAAGAGGTCTTTTACAGCTCGTTCGGCAGCCTCTGCCTTCTCGGGCGACTGTTTGCGCCTACGCTGTGCTATGGGCTTAGCTGCCCGGTCTAAAGCTAGCTTGTGACACGCGATCTCAGGATCCAGCCCAGGCATTTCTGCGGCATTCCACGCGAAGAGGTCAGAGTTCTCCTTGAGGCATGCCACGAGTTTCTCTCTAGTTCCCTCGGGCAGTCCCTTACCTATCTTCACTGTCCTTTCTGGATCGTCCCCGAGGGGAATGAGCTCGAACTCTCCGTCGGGGATTGGTCGAACCGGGTGTTCGAGAGATCTTTCCTTGGTGGACTTACCTTCCTCGGTTTCGTCTAGCCCAATACGACAGTCGAGGTCGATGGCGTTAACTCCCCGAGGAGGGTCCTCGGTCCTGAGTTTTTTGTTGTTGCAGCTGCTCTTTGTGCTGACCACGGCCTGTCCTTTTACTGCAGCGTCGTAGCATCGCCGGGCCGCTTCGATGTCGCCGTGGATGGTGACCACGCGGCCTAATTTGGTGTAGTATTTCATCTTCAGGTGGACGGTAGATGGGACCGCGGTGAGTTCGGCCAGTGTTGGGCGTCCAAAGATGCAATTGTAAAGGGATGGACAGTCCACGACCAAGAATTGGATTTTGATTTCCCTGGCCGTTTCCTGCTCCCCGAAGGTGACGAGGAGCTCGACATATCCCATGGCCTTGTTGTTGCTCCATTGAATCCTTGGAGGTCGGATCCGACGTAGGGTGCCAGGTTGGTCTTGTCTAATTTCAGAGTCTTGAAGAGGTGGACGTACATGATATCCACCGAGCTGCCCTGATCGACTAGGATGCGTCGGACGTCGAACTGGGCCATCTTTGCTATGATCAATAGTGGGATGCCCGAGTTCGGGGATCCGCCCGGGAGTTCCTCCAGGAAGAAGGATATTGGGTTGGATTTCCCCCGGTATTTTGTCAATGTCGCCTTTTGCTCGGGGGCAGTCAGTAGGAGCTCGTCGAACTTGCGTTTGACCGAGAGGGCAGCGGCTTCACCGTTAACTCCCCCACCTGATATTACCAGTGCGGTTGGGAAGTCTTCCCAGGGGCTGAGTGCAGCGATTCTGCCTTCGGGCAGTGGCTCGGGGAGGAAGAAATATTTCGGGCGTGACACGCAGAGGGCCACTTGGTAAGGAGAGTTGTCGGGGGGTGTTTCTTCCCGGGGTCTCTTCTTTTCTGCCTCATCATGTCTGGGGGTTTCGTTCTTCCTCGTATACTGTTTTAGGTGCCCCTCTTGGATTAAAATCTCTATTGCATCCTTCAGGTGGACGCAGTCTTCGGTCACATGCCCGTGGCTTCTGTGGAACCGGCAGTACTTAGATTTGTCGGTGTGAGGCTTTGGCGCAGATGATTTTGGGAACCTGACTCTGCCCTGTTTAAATTCAGAGTTGATGCATTCTGCGAGGATGCGTTCTCGAGGAGCTGTCAGTAAGGTGTACTCGTTGTATCGGCCCGCGGGGCCTCTTCCTTCTCGGAGCTCGCGAGGTCTTTCTTCTCTTCGCCTGTCCCCGTTGCGACGGGGGATGTTTGGGTCCTCGCGTTTGGAATGTTCGGCATCTCCAGCATTACGTCCGCTGCGGGCGTTGTGTGCCACCTGTTTTTCCTCGTATCTAATGTAGGCCTGGGCCTTGTGCAGAAGTTCGTTCAGTGTGCGGGGAGGCTCGATCCCGACGGCTCTGCTCAGCTCACTACCGGGCAAGAGCCCTCTTTCGAGGAGGTACTTCTTCATGTGTTCGGTGGTATCCACATCGACAGCTTCTTGGTTGAATCGCTCGATGTATGAGCGCAGTGTTTCATTCTTCTTTTGCACTATGGCTTCGAGGGTCGCCTCAGTCTTGGGGTGGCGACGGGAAGCAGTGAAGTGCCTGGTGAACATGGACCTCATAACTCTCCAAGAGGTAATGGATCCGGGGGCCAAGCTTTTGTACCAAGCCATGGCCCCTTTCCTGAGGGTTGTTGAAAACAGTCGACATTTGAGATGACCGGTGATATCATTGCGGTAGTCGAGCATTGCGTTGACGTTGTCGACGTGGTCGTCGGGATCGGTGGTCCCGTCGTACACAGCTAGATTGGGCGGTTTCTCCATGCCTTTGGGGAGCGGGGCTTCCATTATTGCCCGAGACAGGGGGCAGTGCAAGTCTTCCTCGTCGCTCCTCGGTGGAGATAATTCATTGTTGTCGGGGCTATGCCCGCGCCTTGGTGAAGTTCCTGCTCGACCATTGTTACGACGGGCGCGTGCCCTGCTGACGTGGGGTTCGGGAGAGCGACGCCCGCGCTTCTTAGTTGGCTCTGGACGTTGCTGTGTCCTCCTCTCCTGCTGGGGTCGGGCTTCTTGTCGCTCGGCCTCGAGGGCTATGATTCTTTCGTGCTGCTGATGGAGCATAGAACCTGCCTGATTGAGGGCATTTACCATGGCGATCATCGTGGCGTCTCCTTCAACGGGGACGGGGATGGGATGAAATGTCTCTGCCCCTAGGTTTTGAGCGTGAGGGGCATCCCCGTTATTTTGGGGTTCTGGAGACGGGGTGGCTGGACGACCGTCTCGAGCGTCTGCTTCATGGGATAGCGGGCCGTCGTCCATAGTGTAGTCGACGAGGGGACGACTCCGCTCGCTAGGTTGTTCTCCGGCCATGTTGGAAGGACATAAATAAATGAGCTTTGATCCTCTATTGATGAAGATGGGGATAGCTAGTTCCCACAGACGGCGCCACTGATCTTACCTGATCAGGAGGGCCTTCCAAGGATTGCAAACTGGGCCAGAAAATATGAGTGAGAGGGGGGGTGTACCTGCAAGGTGCTCCAATGCTTAAGTCAGAAGAGGTACAGAATAAGGTTATCAAAGTGTAAGTTAGAATACCTGACCCTTTGCCATGAAAGGGTATTTATACTGAGCCCCCAGCGCTGGGCCAAGGCTCCTAATGGGCTGGATTAGCTAGGCCCAAGGAGGAGCTGCCAGGGGACGCGTAAGAAGCGTGAAGACCTAGACCAAAGGTCTACTCCCTGGTCCAACTGCCCCTATCCCTAAGGAGATAATATAGGGGAGTTGGGTGATGTGTTAAGTGAGGTGCAGTTGTGGTTCTGCCCGACATAATCCTAGGTGCCCGTGATGTAGGCTGATGACACGTGGATGAAGACCATGGGGCGGGCAATACACTCTTTGCCCGACACATAGTCAGGTCGTCGAGGAGACGTTCCTCTGGCGTGGGTGAAAAGACCTTCGCCCGACGTATTCATGTGCCTGGACGTTTGGGCTTGGACCCGACGAACGTTGGGCCGTGCCGTGCATAATGTCATGGCCCAGTCCAAAACATTTTCTTTTTGAAATCTTTATGCACATCATATTCTTCTACTTAACCTTTGTTAGTTCTAACGTTGTGGGTGTTGACATTAATTTTGGTAAAACTAACCTGACAGAAACATGTTGTACAAGATGTTCTAACATGCTGAAGAACAAGTTCTATAACAAGTTTAGCAAGTTGTCAGATAAGAAGTTATGACATGGTTGCTCAGACATCAGTACATATGTGGTTATAATACTTGGCAGATGCTGAGCCAAATACTGAAACATCTTCAACTGTCATGACAGTGTTGTTGTTTTGTGATGTCAGAGCAGATGTCTTAACATCTGTCTGTCAGTTCTGGGAAACTTTGTAGAAAGTTGTGATTTGATTCTCGAGGATTTTTAGCAGATGTTTGTTTTTGTGATTATTTTGATTGGTGGCAAAAATCAAGGATGAATTTTATGATTAACAGAAGTTGCTCGGTTTCATATACAATTAATTCAAAATAGATTTGAAGATCAATAATTTTTTAATGAAGATCAATTTTGACTGCTTTCATTGCTCATATTCATGAAGATCGTTATCTACTTAAAGTGGTGCAACCCTAATTGAAACGTACAGATATTAGAGATTGAAAAGCTGCGCATTCTGAGCTAGGGTTAGGTTTTTGTCTTGTGTTATATGTGAGTCATTCTAACATCACCTAGATGTTTGAATTGGACTGATTTTATTATGTTGTATCTTGTTAACTCTAAGCTCTTAAGCATAAGTGTTTGTTCTTGATTGAAGCTTTTAAGCAAGATCAAGTTGTTTATCTATGAATAGTCTTCTTCTATTTTCTTTGTAAGGTTTTGGTTGATTATCACAGTGTGTGATTGAGAGGGAGTGAGAGGGGTTCTCTTATATAAGGGTTCTTAGATAGAAATTGCATTGGGTAGTGATTAAGTGAGAAGTGTAAACTGTAATTGTTTAGCTTCAAATTGATAATACTAATAGTGGATTTCCTTCCTGGCTTGGTAGCCCCCATAGTAGGTGAGTTTGTGTCGAACTAGGTTAACAATTCCTTGTGTTCATTTATTTTCTGCAACTATATTTATGTTCATTTCATTGTGTTAAGTGCATAGATCAATTATTATGACATCTCATTAGACATTTGTAATCTTCTATACCAGAATTTCAACCTTCAATGATTGGTTTTTTGCCTGATTCGGGCGAGGAAAGAGAGCTTGTTGTGGAAGTTTTCTTCAAGGAGAAGAAATATTTCTTCAATCACTTATGATTTTTGTTGCCAGGCGATGTTATACATATTGCTCGACAACTCGTTAGCGCCTTGTAGTCCAAGGTTAACTTGCAGTAACCGGCAACCACGTAAGGCTTTAGGCTATGAGACTGGAGGTGGAATCAAATGTATGATCGAAGGAACTTGGACATATCTAAATATTTGAGGTGTCTGGATCAAATTTGGATGTAATAAAACTTTTTTTTCTGGATTAGCAATGTTTTGCGAAGAAGATGGAGGTGATTGGTTAATCGCCACTTGAATTGCGGTAATAGTAGTGACAATGGCTCCTCGTGCAACAACGAAGCAAGTGGCTTTGGATTCAATCATTACTTGAAAGCGTAATAGTCATAGATCTAAAAATTCAGGAAATCAGAGTTGAAATAATAGTTAATCGTATCGAATGCGATAAATCTTTGTATTTGATCTCAATGGCTCTTAATTAGGTGAGTTGAGAAGGTTGCAGACAGACAAATTGGAAAGAAAACTTAAAATTGTGGAGAAAACATGAATCAGAAGTCAATTCTCAAAGACTGCACCATTGTTCAATACTGGAACCAGAAGCGGGGTGAGGATCGAGAGTAATGACGGATCTGAGCTTCCGACGAGGTGGATTGGGGGATGTCCTACAATGATAGCACTCAACTGATAAAGTCAGTAAATGAAGGAGAAAAGTGAATTAAAATTGATTTTTAAACTTGTTAATTGTATTGGCGTATTCTCTCTCTCTCTCTCTCTCTCTCTCTATATATATATATATATATATATATATATATATATATATATATATATATATATATATATATATATATATATATATATATATATATATATATATATATATATATATATATATATATATATATATATATATATATATATATATATATATATATAAGAAAGAGAATAACAAACTTGATATTCATCAAGAGTGGATCGTCGGGAGTGGTTAAATGTACATGAAGTCAAATCTCCTATGATTATACACGGGATAGTTCTTGTGTATGGACAACACTAGTACATAAATGACTTTTGACATCGGGCGAAAATGACTTTTTACATCGGGTCTTTGTCCGATGTAAAGTCAAACGATGTAGTAAATCAAAGACATTTTACATCGGTTTATAGCCCGATGTAAAAAATACACCAACCACATCGGTTAACTTTTTAAGTCTGATGTGAAAAAAATATAATTGGATTTTTTTTATATAAAAGGGTGTTTTTACATCGGTTGTAACTAGAAACCGATGTAAAAGGGTTGTTTGTCAAATCGATTGTAACCTAAAACCGATGTAAAAAGTGTTGCATAAAATTAAAAAAAAAACGCCAGGTATGACTTTTTACATCGGTTATGTTGTTTGCCCGATGTAAAAAGTACTGCATAAGAATATCAAACGCGCCATGTAAACTTTTTACATCGGATGTGTTCTGTGCCAGATGTGAAAAATGTGTTTATACATCGGTTTTGCTAATAATCTATATAAAAAGTATTGTAGTGATTCTAAAAAAATTGACTATTTTTTAGCAGTTTCCTGTAACTTTTTTGGTACCTAATTTTTCATATTTTTCCAACATCACACAGACTATAATTAGGTTGCTATTTTTCATGGTTTTCCAACATCACATAGACCACATTTAGGTCGCTATTTTCATATTTTTCTCACCAATCTAATTTCGTTGCACCAAATATCTAGTATACACATATATATTCTTCAAAATTCTATTATTGATTTACAAAAGTACTAATATAGGATACACACAAATGTATTAAATTATAAGGAGGTTTACACGATGGACTACTACAACAACAAAAAATACACAAATATCCAACCATTTATAAGTCATTTCCCCCACTTGAATTACCAACTTGCAATCCACAAGAAGATGAGTTGTAGCTTCGGTAGACAACACCAAAATCGAATTTGCTGACAATAAATAATAATACCAATTAACATCAACAGACAACACCAAAGTCAAGAAACTCACAATTCTATATATATACAATTCTATACACACAATTCTATATATCTCACCAGATAAAACTTAAACTTTATATAACTCAAAGAAACATTTTGCCCAATGGAGTCGCAAATCATACAAATCATCTTCTGTTAATTCTTTTGGGTCATTAAATACCTACAACACATAAATAACAATATAGAGTTATTTTTGAAAATTCATATTAAGTTGCAAAATGCAAAGTAAATAACAAAGTAAAGTTATTTTTATTACCGTCATCAAATTATCGGTTATATGTGCAGAGACAATATCCAACATATTTTGCATCACATAGTACCCACAATCATTAGAGTTATTTTGTTTCCTTGTCTACAAATGAATGACATTATTAGTGAATATTTATATGATAAAATTAAACTTATAATTATAATTTACACCACACTTACATTGGGTCGAAGCCATGTGACATTTCTTCTAATGTCACGTGCCACTTGATGAACCCCTAAAGCACTAATTTAGAAGAAAAAAAATTCATTTAAAGCCACATAAAATATGGAATTACTTTTGTAACAAATTATGTATATAGGATGTAGTGAACATAAAAGATAAACTTATAGTGTAACACGTTTCATCATGGTTTGATTGAATTCCCGATGAAGTGAACAAAAGACGACCACTGTATTGGCTTTGTGACAAATGACTATTAATTGTCAATGATTCCTGTACGTGCGTGTTGAAACACAAAAGTAAGAATTTCATGTTACCAAAATTTAAATATCCATGTAACCAAATTTAAAAAATAGAAAATACAATTTCATACAAACTTACCCATGAATAAATGGTATCAAGTGACACACTTTCGCTTCGTGATCACGTAACTTTTCTTGTATGTATTTTCTAACTCTTGCTTCAGTTTTTGCTACATTATCAACATACGAACACACAACAGGGTCCATAAATCCATATACTTCTGATTGTGATGTATCAATAGATATACGATGAATATACCTTAATAATTTTAAAATAAACATTAAAATCAAAGTGATGAGAGGTATGACATATTAATAGATATTGACAGTAATAAAAAAGAAAATGTACTTATGTGGATCATACTTGCAGAGTAGACACATCAAGCCAATGAAAACTCATCAACAACTCTCTGATACACTTAGCTGACATATAAAAATTAACGACACTCATACAATGACTTAATTCTAATTCCAAGTGTGCGTCATCCATTTTCAGAACCATTTTTACTAATCTCTCAACATTATCTTCCCCTTCTATTGTGCTTACTTTTACAACTGAACAATTTCCTTTTTCACTTCCATCCACAACTTCCCTTTGTTCAATATGTTGTATCCCAAAACTTACCCACCCTATTTCTAACATTTTAGATTATATTTAATTCTAATGTTATATGTTTTTTGGTTCAAATATTTTAACAGTAGTTAATTTTGCTTATTTAAAATATGCAATAGTTTATTTTAAACTATTTATGAGGAAAATGACGTTATGTTAACTTTGTTCATCCATTTGAACATTTATGGTTCATTATTTATTTTTAAATCATCTCTAAGAAAATGTCCCCCATCCCTTTTATTGTAATAGCGTAGGATTTTATTTCCCTCTATATTTTCTTGCTTGATTGTATGTCTGATATATATGCACTAAAAAAAGATAAAAATAATCGATAGACCACAAAACATCAAAAACAAATCAAATCACAAAAAAAGATTAGTATTAGGATTTCTTTTTAATTAATTTATTTTGACATAAATTTTTTGTTTTTTTAATTAATCAGACCAAAGTTTTTTTAATTAATTAATTCTTGAAATTAATTCAGAAATTAGGACTAATGAAAACACATAAAAACAAAAACAGTTTTACCAATTAATCTTTTTTTAATTAAATTAATTCAGACTTAGGTTTCGCAGACTAATTTAATTTTTTAAAATAAATTAGACTATGGATTAATTTATATTAACACTTGAACTATTTTTAAAATTCAAAAAAATATTAACTCAGATGCTTAGGACATTTAAATTAATTCTTAATATATAATTGCATTTTATTATTCTCTGATTGATATTCCTAGCTAAAATTATAAGTTGTACATAAACAATGTAATAGCGTAGTTTATCTTCTTGCACGAGCTTATAATGTAACTGCCAAGCTATGTAATAGTCTAGCTTACATTCTCACATGATTATAATTATGTAACTCTCCCAAAGAACTGTAATAGTTGTAGGATTTATTCTCTCGCACTTTATTTACCTACATTTATACTTGTATGCATGTATGTATATAACTGTTATATGTATGCTAATAGGATTGTAAGGCAAGACTAAAAGCAAACTCTAGATAACCTTAATTCAAGATAAAATAAGTGAAAACAACACACCCTTCACACCTACACCTCTAGGGTAACCTCTTATGTAGCCTTACGAATAATGGTCAAGTCCTTTGAACGTAGAGGTGTCTTAGAAAATTTGCCTAAATAAAAATCATCATAGTTCCTTCGATATAAAAATCACAGTCCCTCGATGACCCTTCGAGTTGCCTACGGATAAGTGATCTAGTCCCCCGATGACCCTAAGAAAAATGATGATAGTCCCTTCGAGTTGCTAAGATACCCTTACAAGGTTTCCTTCTATGACCATACGATGACCCTACGTCCGTCCCTTACATCCAATGATACGACTACTTAATAACTAATAGTAAGGACAATCCTACCTCTAAGAAAAAAAGGAGAATAACATGAATGACCTTGAGTAGGTAGGATCCCTTAACTGTTTGCTCACAATTTCAAAACAAACACTCTTTACACCTCACACTTTCAAAAAACCAATTTGTATACATTAATACGAGAATCATTACAAAAGTTTGGCCTTTTCCCAAAACACACCACCACTATTTTCAAACAAAAAATAAAGTGAGATAAGTAGTTAAGAGCCCATGGATAACTATGGATACAAAGGGTGCTAACACCTTCCCTTTGTATAAACTACCCCCCCCCCCCCCCCGAACTCAAAATCTACACCAAGGTCTTTCCTGTTCTTTTCCACCTTTCCTATTTGGATAAAAGAATAGTCGGTGGGGACTCTTGCTATCAGCAACATTGTTTTTGTGAAAACAAAAACGACAAAGTCAGTTCTCCCACCGTATTACACAATGCATTTATTATTTTATGTGCTTTGGGAGATACCCATAGACCTAAGTGTCTCCATGAAAGATTGTTGCATTGCCTTACACTCTTCAACCAACTGTTGTGTAAAATCAGCTCTAACTATTGCTTCCAATTCAGATGACAAATGTGTAAATTGTTTTGTTACATCTATATCTTGTCTTTGACGTGATCTTCCAAAGAAAGTGCTTTGTTTATGGTGTTTTCCAACACCACGAACACGACCACCATGCTCATATGTTCCAATGGTTGATGTTAAGATATCGTGACGTCCATCCAGAAATAATGCACCCCTTTCAGCTTCTTCAACTAGAGAATCATACAAACGCACCACAACTTTGTCAATAGTTCTTATCAATCAACTTTGTCAATAGTTTTTATCAATCACAATTATAATGATACTTGAAGAATTTTCTTAATTTACTTACAACTGCAATAACCTGTGTAGCCTATGATGTGTATTCTCCCCCTTTCTTTTGTCGTGCTCTCTTCCATAACTCATGGCGTGACATTGGAGATGGGCTACCAGTATCATCTAATGTAGAATCATCTCTCGATGATCTCTTTTCATTTAACATTTTCTCCTCAAGCAAGCAATACCCTCCACGAGATAATACATGTGGGCATACATTCTTAGCCACATTTTTTGCACCCTTTTAAACACAACATAATCAACTTCTCAAATCTCTTCAATTACCCCAAAGTAGGGTGTAGATGCCATAAATGGGTTTTTCTCTTTGTGTGGTACTACGACCATCCTTTGACTTTGTGTAAAATCAAGTTTTATTAATATCATATCCATTCCAAGTTATTATGTTACATTTAGGCTCATAGGACAACCACTTAATTGTATTAGATGCACTATCATCATTAGCAATTTTTTCTTTAAACCACTCAAAGAAACTCTTATTATGCTCTTTTAACAACCATCTTTCATTCATCTTGGGGTATTTTTTCTTTATGATGTGTTTGTGAGCAGATAAGTAAGGTTGAACTTCATACGTGTTATTCAATATATACAAATGCGCTTGAACAACCACATCAATACTTAAGCTCTTAAAATTTTAACCTTGTGTACCCATACCCTCACATCTTCCATCATGATGAGACTTGGGAACCCCCACAACATCCACTTCTGAAAAATAGTTTGAACAAAACTTAATTGCTTCTTCTGCAATGTACCTCTCAATAATCGATGCTTCTGGACGGTGTGGATTTTTTGTATACCCTTTTAGGATCTTCATGTATCGCTATGTTGGATACATCCACCGTGAAAAAATTGGACCATATAATCTAATCTCCCTTACTAGATGAACAATCAAGTGAACCATAATGTCAAAAAATGAAGGAGGAAAATACATCTCTAATTGGAACAAGATAATTTGAGATCTTTAACTGATACAAGCCTTTTGATATTTGATGAGTAACCATGCGGAACTTTAATACTTTGTAAGACTCACAAAAACTTGTTTTCTCTTTATTAGACAAAGTGTAGCAAGCAGTAGGAAAATATATCTTGTTGCCGAGATGTTGTGGAGTTAACTCTTCTCGTATACCCATCAAACCCAAATCCACACGAGCATTATAACCATCTTTTGTTTTGCCATGAATGTTGAGAAGTGTTCCGAGTAAACTATCACATACATTTTTCTCCACGTGCATCACATCAATAAAATGTCTTACATCAAGACTAGACCAATATGGAAGATCAAAGAAAACCGACCTCTTTTTCCATAAAATTTTCACAGTAGATTTCTTTTTGTACTTTACAAAGACAACATTAATGCCATGTTGTCGTTGATAAACTTCCTCTCCAGGTAAGGGCTTTGGAGCTTCACCATGCTCTTGTTCCCCGTTGAAAGCTTTCTGCAATCTACGATATGGATGATAACGATCTAGAAATTTCCGATGCCCAAGATAAATAGTCTTCTTTCCTTTTTCAAGTTGGAGGTAATTTGTATCTTTTTCACATATAGGAGATGCATTATGCCCTTTAACTTTATAACCAGGCAAATTGCCATACGCCGAAAAATCGTTGATGGTGCAAAACAATATGACACGCATATTGAACTGTTCACCATAATATGCATCAAAAACATCCACCTCTGTCTTTCACAACACTCTTAAATCATCATTCAAAGGACTTGGATAAACATCTATGTCATTTCCTGGTTATTTTGGGCCCAAAATCATCATCGATAACATAATATATTTACGTTTCATGCACAACCTAGGAGATATGTTGTAAATCATCGGGAGAACAGGCCAATAAATATGATTAGTACTTATATTACTAAACGGAATCATTCTATCAGTAGAAAGTCTAAGTCTAAGTTTTCTCGACTCTTTATCAAAATTTGGAAACAAAGAATCTATTTTCTTCCACTGCAAAGAATCAACTACATGGCGAATTTTTCCATCACATTTTCTTTTTTCGGCATGCCATCTAACATTTTTTGCGTCATTTACATTAGCGAATAGTCTCTTGAACCTTGAAATTATTGGTATGTACCATACCACTTTCGCGGGATGACCCTTTTTGACCACCTCATCATCACTAGAATCATCATCTTTCTTTTTGTAGCGTGACGCCTTGCACTTCGGACAATGAATATAGTTTACATACTCTTTTCTGTATAATATGCAATCATTAGGGCATGCATGTATCTTTTCATACTCCAAACCCATCGGACACAATATATTTTTCGTCTCGTAATAACGATTTGACATTACGTTACCTTCTGGAAGCATCTGTGTCAACAATTCAAGCAGTTTGGTAAAACTTTTGTCAGTTCACCCATTATTTTCCTTCAAATTAAACAATTTTAACACGGCTGACAAATATGTAAAATTTGTGCATCCCGGATACAAAGGTTTATCCTTGTCACTGCATAAAGTATCATACGCATGTGCCTTCTTAAACGAATCTTGTCCAATATCATGCATCATGTCTTCCAGACGATCATCCATTTCTACACTAACATTATCTTTTTGGGACACATTTGACTTTGCTACTACCTCACAGCGTCATATCCATTGTGTATAACTTTGACAAATCCCATGACAAATTAGATGATCCATGATTGCTTTCTTATTAAGTTTTGGTTCGTGATTTGCACAACGAACACATGGACAGAGAAAAATAACATCAAGACTTTTTTCATCATTACTTTTAGGAGGAGGAAGACTTTTTTCATCATTACTTTTAGCATTACTTTCACCAAACTGTAGAAATTCATTCACTTCATGTTCGTACTCGGCACTTAATCGATTAGCTCTCATCCAACTACGATTCATACATATGTTCCGAAATTAATGCATACAAAGTTAAATCATTGAGACGCCTACAATAGTCCCTCTCTTGGACATTAGAGAGAATGCAAAAGTTTCTACGTGCAAACACGTGGCATGCATATAAAAGAAGAAGTGATAAGTTATAAAGAATGAAAAGAGAACCTGCAATGTCGTGTGGCCGGATGACTCGCGGTTGAGCGAAAAGAGTGACGATACATAAGTTCTCGTCGACACACAGATTCTGCGAGAAACACAATATCAACAAACTAATTAAGATTCCACCTTAATAGTACCCATTTTGTTATATCACAACACACACCAAAATAATGTAGTTTAACAATAAACTATAATACACGTGAATTCAACCAAGAACACTTAATTTAAAACTGGAAAAAAAAAACATAAACCAATTTTAAACTACTAAAAAAACAACTATATATTTTCCATATAAAAACAAATTCTAAATGAAAAATATATAATATCTCACTAATTGATACATATAAATAACTAATAGTATTTAACTATATGTAATTAATATTTAATATATAGAAGTAGAGAAACAAATGTAAATGGTAAAAAAAAAGATTTTATATTACGAATCACAAACTGAACTTGAACGAAAACAAATGCTTTGTCTTCTAATATTTAAAATCATCATACTCCATCTTTAAGTAATACATATTCATTGTAAATTTTAGTCTTACTAAAAAGTGTTGTAAATAATAGATTTAGTTTATTTTATTTTATCCTTAATTGATTCTTTAAGCAATGTCCGTAAGGTCTTTTTCATATTTATACACAATCTACCTATTAAATTGTAAAATAATTTTACAATTTATTATAAAACTCAGTATCAAAGTATGAAGATGGAGTTCAACAAATATTGTGTTTGGCCAAATTTGATTAACTTTGAAAAACTAAAATACTGCAACCACAAATCAACATAGAAAAAACAAGTGACCAAAGTAGAGAAAGAAAATCCAATCACAAATTCACGGTCATGCTATTCAATCTCCGACGCAGTCATCACACATTAACTTATTCTTGTTTTCTTTTTTATTTTATTATGAAACAGGAAAACGAATGGGAAACAACTTTTAGTGCATAAAAAAAAGTGCAATCAAAATTAGGACTCTAATTAAATCATCAAGCTAAACCAAGAAATGACAATGGAGAGTAAATGTTAGTTAAAAATTAAACAAGAACACTACTAACCATACAAAACAGAACAAATCAAATTTCATCAAATGCAACTTCATAAAATCAGAAAGAGCCTACCATAAATAAGTCAGATTACAAATTATCATCACCTGAAACATCAGTCAGGAATAACTGTTAAATTGATAATCTCATCATCCATAGTTCTAAGTTGACAAAATCAAACAATACCGCATGATAGGTATTCATAGTGGGTTGAGAAAAAATCCCATAATTTCATAAACTTAATGGATCTAGAATCTCTCTTCATCAAAAACCATAACCTAACACATATAAACAATAACAAATTCAAATTATACCAGCAATTATTTAACAAAATAAATTCATACACAACAATTAAACAGTGGATTAATAAAAAACTTATAAGATAAATCAAAAAGTTTGATTAACATGAAAAATTAAACAAGAACAACCTCTCAAAGTTTGATATAATATTTTTCTAATACCAAAATAAATAAAAACACATTCATAATCAGCCTTGTATTACAAAATAAGGAACATAGTTTGCAATAAAAAAGGCATTTTATAGAAATAATAATCCACTTTAAATAACCAACATTCATAATATTAAAACATGTATTTATAGTTCAAACAAGAACTGAAATACTTTCTTCACTATACAAACATATTAGAACCTGAGAGAGTATGTCATGTACACAGTTTTAGCAAGTCCATGTTAGAGTACACCATTTCAGAATATAGTTTATCAAACAGGGATAGCCGTAAAATTGTTAATCCCATAATACATACCATTTTGATAATAAAAATTCTACACATTAAATAAAACATTAGTTGTGAATATAGGTATTTTAGTCCAAACAAGAATCAAACATGATAATCAAACTCATACAAATGAAACCAAATTGGAGACAAAGTACAAGTCAGAGTAAACAACTTCATCATCAAGTTTATCAGACAGGGATAGCTGTAAAATTGTAAATCTCATCATTCAATGCACTTGCCAGAAAGAAAAAGAAACTTCATTGTAGGAACAAAACATAATGGAGATATATGCTAGGTTGCATAACAGAAAGACAACTTAAACAGTCATTTGCAAGTGTAATAAAAAGCACCTTATCAAAAAGTCTATCCTAGTAACTAACAAGAAGTTTCGTGAGATGAGAGGCGGAATAATCAGAGTGAATCACTGAGTTATTCAATTTTCAGAAAATAGACATTCTACAAGAAAAACTAGCAAATACATTGCAGCTTATACAAAACTCAATTATACTTTTTAGGATCCAAATACAACATTACCCCGAAAATGAAGCAGTCAATAATGGATAGAAAGATTGCATGTCAGAACATAAACAATTTCATCCTCGAATCAGACCTCCACACCATCAAAGCTCCTTCATTGTCGTTGTTCGTTTTCGTTCGTTTTTGTTTTTTTTCTTCTTGAACACATACACATACAAACAAGTACCACATGGAAAAAGCAAAGAAAACTAACCAGATGATGATTGAAGCCGGCGCCGAGTTGGCTATTGTATTGTGATGGTGCTGATGACGGCGGGGATATGGAAATCACTTTGTATTGTGATGGTGCTAATGACGGTGGGGATACGGAAATCTCTTTTTCTTCGAGCAAATGAAAGACGAGAAAGAAGAACAACAAATGAGGGCAGTCGCACATGTGTTTTAGTTTTAGGGTTTTGATGAAATTTTCGTGATGATTTTTACATCGGTGGATATTTGGGACCGATGTAAAGACTAAAAATCAAATTGTTTTCAAATCGGTTAAGGCCTGGACGATGTAAAGCCTAAATAAAGTTTCAATTTTTTACATCGGTTGATATGCTTACTCGATGTAAAAACTGTTATAACAAAATGTTTTATTATTTAGGATACTGCCACCGTATTCTTAATTTACCAAAATTTTTAATTACTTTTAAATGGTCATACTTTTTACATCGGTTTATATCCATACCAGATATAAAGAATCGTTATAACAAATTTTTTATTTATGAAACTGTCACCGCGTTATTTTTTACATTAATGGAAATAAATGTCTGATGTAAAATCCCTAAATCAAATATTTTTCATTTCATATTGTTATGAAATATGATGTAAAATCATTTGAAAAATATTTTTCACATCATATAAATTGAAGTCTAATATAAAATCATTAATCAAATATCTTTTTTCTATTAGTGCAAAATTCTAAAAGGATTGTAATGCCTTTAGAATGGTCGTCCCAGAATAAAAAATTTCTTTATTAATTTTATGTGAAAGAAATATTAAAAAATTGAAAGAATAGAAAATAATAATTATTTAAAAATATGGTAAAAAATATAATTTATTGATTTATTTATATTGTAAAACTATAATTTAATTTAATATAAATTTATTTCCAAATCGCTTACAATAGAAAATGTATGGAATATAATTTATTTACATTTTTATTATTTTAAATTAATAGAATAAGTAGAGTAAAAGACAATAAAATGATAAAAAATATCCCAGTGATATTTTGAAAAGACATTTATTTTTATGACTCAAGTCTTATTTGAATTGATCTAATAAATCCTATATAGTGATATTCTTGTTGTACCTCATTAAAAAAACTCACTATTCATATCCCTATTTTCTTTTAGGGAAGTACTAACGAGTATTCTTAAGGTATTTTTTAAGAACTTTAAATAATATATTTTATAAAAGTATGTGTAATAATATTCAATCAAGTATATTGAAAATTAAACTATTTAAATTTATTAATAAATAATTTTTTAATTTAAAATATTTAAAAAGTGTCATAAAACACAGATCTTTTCTTTTATAAGATCATTTTTAAACTCAGTATATCAATGATTTATTTTAAATAAAAAAAACACCTCTATTTAATTTATGATTGAAAAATACAAACTTGTCTTTTTTTATGGAAAAATTCACACATATTTCTTACAAGTTTATTGTAACAATCAAAATTATATATATATATATATATATATATATATATATATATATATATATATATATATATATATATATATATATATATATATATATATATATATATATATATATATATATATATATATATATATATATATATATATATATATATATATATATATATTTATTTATTTATTTATTTTATATTTTTTTTGTCTTTTTCTAATAAAGGACTCGTGGACATAGAATATAAATATAACTTGTCTTTTTTCCAAATATTTATATCATCTCAAAATCATGATGACTATTCAATCATTTTGGGGCATACTCCACATTAATGTCTCTCAATGAAAATGGGTAGTTGCACAGCAGGACCATGGGAAGTGGTCGTAGACAGCCAAATCATTATGCTAAAAGACTTCTGTTGGTTCCTTCCAGTACCAGAATCATTATTAATTGTCATATGCAATAAATTCCTTAAGAAACTCCAATCCAATGTCTCTAACAAAAACTCACTCAAATATTTGGTGTCTCTCTCCTTTCTACAGTCTCTCTCCCTGAAAGTTCTATGTGTGAACCTCCTTTATGATTTTTTTTTTAAAGCCTAAATAGATCACTAAACCATCTACTCCTCCTCATTAGTGGTTGTTTGATGAGTTATACTCACTCCGTCTCATAAAAATTATCTTATTTGTATTTTCTTTTTTATTTCTCAAAATAAATATCTCTTTAGAATACTAATACAATATTTATTCTTTAGAATACTACTCCACTAACTATACTAATAAATAAGGATATTTTAGTAAAAGATAGTAATTTTAGCATTAAAATCAACGCATCCAATCATTTTTTTTAAGAATCGTGTAGAGTTCAAATAAGACACTTATTATGAGATGGATGGAGTAATTTCTTGTATCAAAATTGATAGTGTTCGAGAGAACAATAGTGTGTCGACTTAAGGTCTGTTTGTTCTAACTTTAAAAAAAATGAATATATTTTCTTTGTATTCTTAAAAAGGAATTTTATAAAACTGTTTTCCAAAATATTACAAGTTTTTCTATATTCAATTTTTATAAATTGCAAAACTAATTTTGACATCGTACAACATAAACATACATTATTGATGAACAAAAAATAGACGAAATCGCAATTTTTGAAAAAAGTTGTATCTCAAAAAATGATTTTTATGAAAATCTATTTGAAATAGCTTCAAAATTAAGTGATTTTTTGAAATTTTGATATCCAATTTTGTTTCCGATAAAATGATGAAATATCTAAAATAACATTTTAAGAATATTTATTCAAACAAAATTTTCATTTGAAGCTTTTAGAAAAAGTTTCTTTGTAAATAAAATTTTCATAAAAGTTTGTTACTATAAAAATCATTTAAAAAAAAACTAAAACAAACGGGCCCTTAGTCTAGTATGTCGAGTTGTATATGATGTCGAAGTGTCGAAGCATGTTGCTTCATATAGGATTTCAAATTAGAACAAAATAGGTATTTTGGGCTTTTGTATTTTGGACTTTAGCTTAGGGAGCAAGCTAGCTCAATTATAAATAGATGGAGTAACCTTTATTCTTGTAACACGCATTGTATTAACAGAATTTTGCAGTTGCAAATTTCCACAGTTTGTGGGCAGAGAGAAAATCTACATAAAATAACCATCTTCTCCAATTGTCTTCAAGCCTAATCTTCTCTCTTATTCAAGTTTCTTTCTTCTTCCTTTGAACAATTGTTGCGCAGAATCATTCTTACAATCAAGGTGTGATTGACTCACTCACGTGAAGAGTGAAGAACAAGGGAATTTGATCAGTTGATTGAATCTTGTTCATCAAGATTGGTTCGAAATTCTTGAAGTTTTTAGTTAATTCTAACATCTGGTATTTATAGCTCTGGTTGTGATTCGAGGAAGAAAAATATAATGGCGACGAATCATCCAAACATGCAATTTTCGGCGAGTCTTTCGATTCTCAAGAACAATAATTGTGAAAGGAGTAACACCACTTTCAGAAAATATGTCGGATCAAGAAAATGTTGAATAATAAAAATGGAAGAAGAAATATTATAAAGCTCTCTTTATAATTCATTAATGTGTTTATCCAAAAAAAATTGAAAAGGTTGGTGATGTAGAACCAGTGAAAGCAGCATGAGAAATTCTGGAAAAAACGTTTGGAGGCTTAGAACAGGTGAAAGAGATGAGGTTACAAACTCACAAAAGGACGTATAAATTGCTTCAGATGGAAGACAATGAAAGCATAACAGATTTCTTCATTAGGGTTATAAAACTGGTGAATTAAATCAAGGTATATGGAGAAGTGTTGACATCAAGATCAATTGATGGGAAGATTTTGAGGTTGTTGGCTCCAAACATTGACCACATGGTAGTTGCCCTAAAAGAGTCGAAACACTTGTCAATATTGACAATGGAAGAGCTTTAAGGGACGCTTGAGTTTCATGAACAAAGAATGGTTGAAAGAGCTGCAAAAAAGTCAAATAGTGATGTGAATCGACAAAAGAAAAAGAAAGGAAAAGAAATTTGGAATGACAACAAGATCCTACAATAATTTGACTAGTCAAAATCAACAAGAAAGAACTGGTTGAATCAGAGAAAACCCTGGAACCAAGACAACCAAAGAGGTGGTGTTATTGGAAGAGGAAAAGGTTGTGGTTGAAAACTTGACAAAAGTCACATTCAGTGTTACAATTGGCAGAAATATGGTCATTATTCTAGTGATTGTTGTAAAAAGCAGAAAAATCAAGAAACTGATGCAAAGCTGGCAAAACTTGAAGAAGACGATGAGATGTTATTGATGGTCACAACGATAGATGAAGAAAAATTCCAGGACCAATGGTACTTGGACTCGAGATTTTCGTCACACATGTCTGGAAGGAAATATTAGTTAGTCAACATAAATCCCTCAATGAAGAATATGGTGAAATTTGCAAATGACAATACTCTAGCAGCTTAAGGTATTGGTGATGTTATGATTATGAGGAAAGATGGCAAGAGGTCAATAATTTCCAATGTATTCTACATACCAAGCATGAAGATTAATTTGCTCAGTATAGGTCAGTTGGTCAAAAAGAACTATAAGGTGTCGATTGAAGACAAGATGATGAGAGTTCTCGGCGTAGGAGGAAGGTTGATCTTGAAGGCTCCAATATCTCATAATATAACCTTTAAGATTGAACTTAATGTGATGGATCATAAATGCCTTGCAACTGCAACCATCAAAGATGAATGGATGCGAAATTATAGACTTGGTCATCTCAATTTCAAAGACATCAGAGATCTGAAGAGAAGAAATATGGTTTCACGATTACCAAAAATCAACATTCCAAATGAAGTATGGGAAGAATGTGTACATGCAAAGCAACACAAGAACAACTTCAGCAAGGATGCAGAAAGCATGTCGAAGGCAGTTCTTGAAGTCATATACTCTGATGTTTGTAGTCATATCCAGGTGGATTTGATTCGAGGTAACATATAATTCGTCGTGTTCATAGATGATTTTAGTCGAAAATTGTGGACTTACTTGATCAAGAAGAAAAGTTAAGTGATCGAGGTATTTGCCAAGTTTAAATTTATGGTTGAAAGACAAAGTGGTTGAAAGCTAAAGATTTTGAAGATTGATGGTGGTAGAGACTATGTGTCGAAATATTTTGATGCATTATGTGAGAAATAAGGGATTATGCATGAAGTGGTGCCACCCTAAACTCCACAGCAGAATGAAACTTCAGAAATGAAATAATAGAATCATCATGAACATGGTGAGAAGTATGTTGAAAGGAAAGCATATACCTAAAGAAATATGGGGAGAAGTTGTGTCGCTACAACATATATTTTTGAATAGATGTATGACAAAGAACCTAAAAGGAATCACTCCAGAATAATATTGGTTTGGTGTCAAGCCTAGCTTGAGTCATATGAAGGTAGTTGGATCTATAGCACATAGACATATGTCATATCAGTTGAGAAGAAAACTTGATGACAAGTCGAGTCAAATGATTCTGATAGGATATCATTCGACTTGAGGATAGAAGTTGTTCGACCCAATGAATAAGCAATTTGTGATCAGCAAGGACGTAATCATAGATGAGATTAAGGAATGGTATGGAGTGAAAATGTCAAGAAATATTCAGTTAGAATCTTATCTGAAGAACCAACTAGCGAAATCGAAAGAGATGTTCGAAAAGAAGAAGACAAAGGTGAAACAAACCTAAGCAGACCTCAAAGAATAAGACACATGCCTATAAGATTGCAAGGATGTGTGATTACATCAGATGATGTGGTAGATGATGAAGGTGAGCTAGTTCACTATGCTTTCTATGAATATGTCGAACCATTCAATGCATTTAAGACATTGAAGAATTCGAAGTGAGTGAAAGCAATGAATGAGGAGCTGAAGTCCATCGAAGTTAATAACACTTATTTCCTAAAGGCAAGAAGGCAATGAATGTGAAGTGGGTATATATGGTGAATTTGAATCCCAAAGGAGAAGTAACTCTGCACAAGGCAAGAATTGTGGCGAAAGGATTTCTTCATAAGGAAGGAATCGACTTCGACGAAGTTTTTTTCACCTGTTGCTAGATTGAGACAATCAGGTTGGTTGTTGGTATAGCAAACATAAATGATTGGAAGATGTACCAGATAGATGTGAAATGCTTGTTCCTTAATGGACTCTTAGATAAAGAAGTATATATTGAACAACCAGTTGGGTTTGTGAAACAAGGAAAAGAAAGAAAAATGTACAAGCTGCATAAAGCCTTGTAAGGGCTTAAGCAAGCTCCAAGAGCTTTAAGAAGATAGATAGTTTTATAAGGAAGAAGGAATTTGTGAAATGCATAACTGAGCATGAAGTATATGTAATAAGAAGCAATGGTGAATTTCTTATACTATTTCTCTATATCGATGACCTACTGAAAACATGAATTTGTAAGAAGGAGATCGAAGACTTCAAATATGACCTAAGTGAGGAATTTGAAATGTCAGACTTGGGAAATCCCTCATATTTCCTTGGCAACAAGTTTTACAACAATGGTAGAGTTGATGATGCACCAAAGAAGATATAAAGGCGAAATACTCAAGAGATTTAAGATGTAAGATTGCAACCCAACTTTGACTTTAGATGAACCTAGATTGCAACTATCGAAAGACATAGATGAAGATGATGTTGATCCAATGTAATATAGAAAACTCATTGGTTCACTAAGATACCTTTGTCACATAAGGTCTGACTTAGCATATAATGTAGGTATGGTGAGTAGATTCATGCAGAAGCCAAAGGTATCACATCTAGCAGCGGCGAAGAGGATACTAAGGTATCTAAAAGGAACTCTCGATTATGGTATTATGTTTCCTAAAGCTGATAAAGGAAAATAATGCAAATTAGTGGGATACACCGACTCAAGTTGGTGTAGTGATGCTGAGGATTGAAAATCCACAGCTAGATATGTGTTTATGTTAGGTGGTGCACCAGTTTCTTGGAGTTCAATAAAGGAGCCAATAATGGAATTTTTGTCATGTGAAGTAGAGTACATAGATACATCTTTTTGTGCATGTCAAGCAAAGTGGATGGTGAACTTGGTCGAAGAGATTAAATTGAAGAGTCATGAAGCAATTACCATGAAGATCGAAAATATGTCAACTATCAATATGGCGAAGAATCTGATAGCACATGGACAAAGTAAGCACATTGAAATGAGGTTCCATTATCTTTGAGAGCAGGTGGCAGAAGGGAAGATGAATTTGGAACATTGTAGAACTGAGAATCAGATTACAGATATCATGACGAAAGGAATGCATGTCGAAGTGTTTAGAAGACTAAGAGTTGTGATGAATGTAGATAGCTTAAAATCAATTAATTAGGTGGTGTGTTAAGTTTTAATTCCTTTTGTCAAAGCAGATAGTGCTCGACAAAACAAGAGTGTGTCGACTTAGTCTAGTGTGTCGAGTTGTATAGGATATCGAAGTGTCAAAGCATGTTGCTTCACACAGGATTTTGACTTAGACCAAAATAGGTATTTTAGGATTTTGTATTTTAGGCTTTTGTATTTTAAGCTTTAGCTTAGGGAGCAAGCTAGCTTAATTATAAATAGACGGAGTAACCCCTATTCTTTTAACACACATTGCATTCATAGAATTTTGCAGTTGCAAAGTGAATAAGAAAAGTTCCACAATTTATGGGCAGAGAGAAACTCTGCAGAAAAACACCATCTTCTTCGATTGTCTTAAACCCAAATCTTCTCTCTTATTCAATTTTCTTTCTTCTTCCTTCTCTAATTGTCTTAAACCCTAATCTTTTGTATTTTGGGCTTTAGCTTAGGGAGCAAGCTAGCTCAATTATAAATAGAAGGACTAACCCCTATCTTTGTAACACACATTGTATTCACAGAATTTTGCAGTTGCAAAGTGAGTAAGAAAAGTTCCACAATTTTGTGGGCAGAGAGAAACTCTGAAGAAAATCACCATTTTCCCCAATTGTATTAAACCCAATCTTCTTTCTTATTTAATTTTCTTTCTTCTTCCTTTGAACAATTGTTGCGTAGAATCATTTTTACAATCAAGGTGTGATTGAATCACTCAAGTGAAGAGTGAAGAACAAGGGAATTTGATCGGTTGATTGAATCTTGTTCATCAATATTGGTTCGAAATTCTCAAAGTTTTGGATTAGTTCCAACAATGCTTGTACTAGGAGTGAATTATTTTATTTTCATTTATTAATAACACATTGATTATTATTTGCTTGCATTGAGTCATAATAACGGGTGCTTTCATTGCTTCCATGGTAGATAACACCTGTTTCAAAACCATTGAAACTCAATTTTCACAGTAGATAGAAATGGTTACAATCAAATACAACAACGACTTGAAACTCTCACTGACACATTTGTCGTTTATAGCTCTTCCATCAACTCAAATGCCACTACTTTGGCTCACATGGAAGCCATGTTTCACTATATGGCACATAATTATGTTACCCATGGACATAATAATTGTAACACCTCATTTCTACCCGACAAATATCGACAAAGTCAGAGTAATAAAAATTCAACTTAATTATAAAAACAGGATGCCACATTTCAACTTTCAAACATATTCATTTTCATTTAATCAAATAATATAGCGATACATAACACGTTTTATCCGGATGAAACTATAACAACTTTTATTCAGTTTTGAAACTACAACAACTTTTACAACTATGCAGCAGATTCTCGATTTGTTCAACTAAACATGGTATAACATGTTATTCAACTTAAACATCTTTGTAACAACATATTTTAACAAAAAAAAACTTAAAACAACAACAAAACAACTAAGCGTTCATCCCCACGAGTGTTACGTATCAAAGCATCGACACCGACTCGAACTAACGAAGATAACCATCTTCCTTCAAACATAAGGGGTGATATATCGATAGTTATAAACGATATATAATAAATAAGACATAGACAAGGATTATACAATTATCACCACTTCACTTCAACAACAACAACTTAACAATCACCCACATTTTATCAACTTACTTTACTAACTAATTACACTCATCAACATTTACTACATAATCCACATACTCATATATCCAACACAAACGACTTAATCAACCTAATCAACACGAACCACTTAATCAACTTGAACAGCATAAACAACTTAATCAACTTGAACAACATAAACAACTTATTAACTTGAACAACATAAACAACTTATCAACTTGAACAACATAAACAACTTATCAACTTGAACAACATAAACAACTTATCAAATTGAACAACATAAACAACTTGATCGACATAAATAATGCAACACATATGCGACTCAACTATGCATATGCATGTGGTACCATCGGAGTAAAACTCCCAATTAGAATATACCATGTTATCGAGGTATCTGTAAGGCATAAGCCTTCAACTTAACAATTTTTCTAATTTACCGAGGCATCAAGGCATAAGCCTTCAACTTTCAACGTGGTGTTAATCCAAGCCAACTTAAAAATGCAAGTATGCGACTCATGCAAATGGCATACAACAACAACAACTACAATTAAAAGTAACATCAGCTTTAACAACTAATACAACTTAACGACATAGCAACATACAACTTATCAACATTGGCCAAAGGCCTTCAACATAACAACAACAACAATAATAACTACACAGCAACACAACAACAATTTGACTTTGACCATGGCCCGCAACTTGTATTTCTCTCCTGACACCTGTCACTGGAGTAACCCTCAAGAACACATGATCTCCCTCTTGAAATTCAAGTGCTTTCCTCCTCTTATCATGATAACTCTTTTGATGACTTTGTGAAGTCTTCAACCTCTCTCGAATCATCTTAATCTTTTCGATCGTCTCCTGCACAATCTCAGGTCCGAGCACAACACTCTCGACTGACTCATACCAATACAATGGAGTCATACACCGCCTCCCATACAACGTTTCATACAGAACCATACCAATGCATGCATGAAAACTATTTTTATAAGTAAACTCAATCAACGACAAATGGCTATCCAACGCACCTCCATGATCCAACACACAAGCCCTCAGAAAGTCTTCTAAAGATTGGATAGTTCGTTATGTCTGACCGTCCATCTGTGGATGATAAGCAGAACTCATCCTCAACTTAGTTCCTAAAGCATCTTGTAAACTTTTCCAAAATCTCGATGTAAACCGCAGATCTCTATCTGACACAATACTCGACGGTATCCCATGCAACTTCACAATCTCATCAATATACATCTCTGCTAGCTTCGACATGGAATGATTAATCTTCATCGATAAGAAATGCGCCGACTTAGTTAATCAGTCGACAATCACCCAAATGAAATCATTTCCCATCGCCGTATTTGGCAACCCTGTTACAAAATCCATAGAAATGCTATCCTATTTCCATTTCGGAATACTCAATGGTTGCATCATATCTAAAGGCGTCTGATGTTCAACCTTTGATTTCTGGCAGATCAAACACGTATACACAAACTCTGCAACATCTCTCTTCATACCTGGCCACCAAAACAGTTTTTGCAAGTCATGATACATTTTAGTAGCACCAGGATGAATACACAACCGACTTCGATGTCCTTCCTCTAGAATACTTTCTTCAGCTCAGGAATATCAGGAAAACACACGCAATCTCGAAACCTCATCATACCATTTTCATCAATACATAACTCTCCTTTGTTACCCTGGTTAATCAAAGTCATTTGATCAACCAACTTCAAATATGTTTGTTGTCCTAAACGGATCTCTTCCACAATATCATTCGTCAATTTCAGCATACCCAACTTCACACTCTCAGATGTAGTTTCACACAACAAACTCATGTCTCTGAATTTCTCAATCATCTTGAGTTCTTTCACCATCATCGTCGATATATGCAAAGTCTTCCTAGTCAAAGCATCTGCAACCATGTTAGATTTACCAGGGTGGTAACTCAAATCAAAATCAAAATCTTTCAACATCTCTAACCACCTTCTCTGCCTCAGGTTTAGTTCTTTTAGATCAAACAAATATTTCAAACTCTTATGATCGTTGAACACCTCAAACTTTGATCCAAACAGATAGTGTGTCCAAATCTTTAACACAAAACCACGGCTGCTAACTCTAAGTCATGGGTAGGATAGTTCCTCTCATGAACACGTAGCTGTCTAGAGGCATAGGCAACTACTTGACCATTCTGCATCAACACACCTCCAAGACCCATCTTCAAAGCATCACAATACACCACAAAAGATTCATTCGGATCCGGCAAAATCAAAACTAGAGTAGTAGTCAACCTCTTCTTTAACTCAACAAAACTCTTCTCGCAAGCAACATCCCACATGTAAGCCTGGCCCTTTCGAGTCAACTGTGTCAGAGGCAACGCCAACTTAGAAAACCCCTCTATAAACGTTCGGTAATAACCGGCCAAACCAAGAAAACTTTTAATCTCCGTAGTAGACTTCGGCGTTTCCCAATTCAATACAGCTTGAATTTTTTAAGGATGCACAGAAATTCCACGACTAGAAATCACATGGCCAAGGAAAGTCACTTCCTTCAACCAGAACTCATACTTCGATAACTTAGCATAAAGCTTTTTCTCTCTTAACACTTGTAATACAATCCTCAAATGTCTTTCATGTTCTTCTTCTGACTTTGAATAGATTAGGATATCATCGATAAAAACCACCACGAACTTATCCAAAAACTCATGAAAAATCTGATTCATATATTACATGAATACACCAGATGCATTGGACACACCAAAAGGCATCACAATATACTCATAGTGACCATACCTCATTTTGGACACTGTCTTCGGAATAGCATCCGCTTTAACTTGAATCTGATGATAACCCGACCTCAAATCAATCTTTCTAAAAACGCAAGCTCCCACTAACTGATCCATCAAATCATCAATCCTCGAAAGTGGATATTTATTTTTAATTGTCACCTTATTCAATTGTCGGTAATCTACGCACAACATCATACTACCATCCTTCTTCTTAACCAACAACACAGGAGCACCCCACGGAGAAACACTTGGACGGAAAAATTTCTTCTCAAGAAGTTCTTCAAGTTATTTCTTCAACTCACTAAGCTCTGAAGCTGGCATCCGATAAGGAGCCGTCGACACTGGACTAGTACCCGGTACCAAATCCAAAACAAACTTTATTTCACGTTCCGGTGGTAAATCACTAATATCATCTGGAAACATATCGAGAAATTCTCGGATAACAGGTAAATCCACATCTGCATGTCCATGGTCCACTTGTAACGCCACAAACAAAGCAAACATTTGGGCTTCATTCTCCAGAAGTTAATCCACTTGCTTCGCATATAGAAACATCATTTCTCCACTACCATCAAACTCTAGAAACTCCACCGTCTTTGCATAACAATTGATATGCACAAAGTTGAATTCCAACTAGTTCATCCCAAGCACAACATCCATATGGTGCAAAGGAAAACACACTAAATCCATCAAGAAATCCCTACCATAGATGGTAAAAGGACATTTCAAACACATACGGTTAGTCATAACTGAACCATCAGCAGGCATTTCAATCAACATATTACCATTCATAACAGTCAAAGGCAAATTCAACCAGGTCGCACACTCAATCGAAATTAAAGAATGAGTAGCTCCAGTATCAATTATAGCAACCAACTCAACATCATTAATAAAACAAGTACCTCTAATCAAGTTGTCGTTCTTTTGAGCATATGAGCCACTCAATGAGAACATTCTACCAGTAGTCTGAGCCGCAGTAGCAACCTTCTTCGGTTTCTGACACTGGGTACTGATATGTCCCTCTTTACCACAATTGAAACAAGTCGGTTCAGCATTCTTACATTCATTCTTCATGTTACCCTTCTTACCACACCTATAGCATTTTATCACAGTAGTAGTGCACACATCAGATTTGTGACCTGCTTCTCCATACTTATAGCACTTGAGAGAAGTGGAACCCGCTCCCCCACTTGGCTTCTTCCCATCATTACCCTTCAACTTCCCCTTGTCATTTGGAGTCGCATAAGGCTTCCCTCGAAAATGACCTTTGTCTCTCTTCTCACTCGCCTGTTTATAGTGAGCAGATCAAGCTCGACTATCTTCATCATATATCTTACTCTTATCCACAAGCTCAGCATACCTGCGGATCTACTGACACTCAATCGCTTGTTTGATTTCTGGTCTCATCTCATTCTCAAACTTCAAACACTTGGACAACTCAACATCATCACGGTTGTAGTGAGGACATAACTTCACCAACCTCTCGAACTTGGCAGCATACTCTGCCACCGTCATGTTTCCCTGCTTCATCTCTAAGAACTCAACATTTTTCTTTCCACGAGAGTCTTCAGGAAAGTACTTACTCAGAAATTCCCTCCTGAAAACATTCCAAGTTATCGCAGCCTCAGTTCCTTCTAATCGCAGCCCCAAACTGCACCTTCTGAGCATCGGAGCATGCCATAGTCCTGAAAATCTTCTCAATCACCTTCAGCCACTTATATGAGTTCTCCGGTTCATGGGAACCCTCAAACTTAGGCGGATTATTCCTCTGAACCCCCCCCCCCCCAAAGCATGAAATTCATCACGAACATTGTTTTGCGCCGTAGCCTGAGCAAGTGCAGCTACCGCGTCCACAAGAGCACGATTCGAAGCCATTCTACAAATCACCAACGACATCAGAAAACATCTCAACCTCAAAACACTCAAACACAAAAACTGACACGACTGACAGCGACTCGACACGACCGGACAGACCGACCTGCTCTAATACCACTAATGTAACACCATTTCTACCTCATCACAAGTTAAGCAATTTAAATCAAATATCATAGTATAACTCATGAAAAAGGGCATCACATTTACTTCTTAAATAAAAAATCACAAACATCGCATTGAGTCCTGTTCCGTAAAACGGGTTAATGAAATCACGAAAACTCTTTAAATCTCTTTTCAACAAATATGCAGCGGAAAAATATTACGTCATAAATTCCTCTTTAATAAAGTAAAAACCTCATAATTTAGTTCAAACATCTTTTAAATCAAAAGTACTCCAAAGGAATTAACATCTTAAATCCAAATAAAACAAATCAACTCAAGCGAGAATCCATCCTGATGTTACTAGGCACAAAATGGGACTCCACTTCTAACTAACTCGACAACTCACTACCTAGGAATTAAGTACGCACCGAGCTAACCTTGAATATCTACAGGATGGCATAATAGACCATCACCAGAAGGCATACAGGGTGAGTAAATTCACATTTAATAAAATAATATAGAAATGAGAATTTAGAAACATCAACATCAATAATTCAATCATAACGCATTTATACACAACATCAAGTAAGTTTCATCATTACACAAAGTCAATGAAAATCATGCTATGTCATTTAGAATGATATGCAACCTCTTAATATGCATGTGGTACCGAAACATCCTCATGGATGGACACTGGGCCATCAACCCTCCCCAAGGGTGCACATCATAACATCATATCACTTCAATCCGCACAATGGGATTGAAGCTACCAATTAGACAGAAGTCCCCTTATAATTAAATGCCATGAATGCAAGACGCAATTACACACATCATCCTCAAAACATCATAATATTGCATCTGCATTCATCATTAATCATAATTCTCATACTCACTCATGTCATCATACCTCTACATCATGTAATTCATACCTCATAACTCAAGGGAATCAGTTTAATCCATCATACATCATTTAATTACTAATTCTCCTCATATTTCATATCTCATAAAAAATCAAGAAAATATTCATACATCATGTAATTGTCAATCCTACATCATATACCACATAAAACACGTCTTACGACGACTCTACAACATCATAACAATCTAAGACATACCACCTCAGAAACAGTTTTCGAAAGAAAATAACATTTTTCAAACTTTCCAGGGCTCACTAAGCGAGTCATCTTGCTCGCTAAGCGCCCAACTCCCTGTTTGTGCTCGCTAAGCGAGCTTCGCGAATTCTGCAGATTTCTCTGCGATTTTCAAAATTCCTCTTCTGCGATAAACTCAACAAAAACTCACCTTTCACATCAGCATAGCAGCAAAATCACATTTAACATCAACATTATTTGCCATAACATCAAATACATCATCTAACATCATTATATTCATCAATTATCATGTAATCATCATCAAAACACAAATCATCAATCAAAACCCTATACCCTAAAACTACACCACAAAACCCCCAATTCTATTCCCACATTATATTACCGAAAGGAAAATACTCCCCATATCTTAAGTTCCGTAAGCCTTTCGATAATCTCCTCGAAAATCCTTCCAACCTTTAAGTCATAACTTATCTCTTCTCCATAGCTCTTCTCCCAAAAGTGCGATCTTTCAATTGATCGTACAAACCTCCACTTACTCCCTTTTGTCACTCTTGCCCCTAAGACCTCAATAGACCTTTTCCAAAATACCCTCACTAATCCTCCATCAAATGATCACAATACCCTTATCCTTCAATTCCTCTTATATTATTTAATTTAATCTCAAATAATAAACTAAACTCACTAAACTTAATATTTTTAATATTAATAATATATTAAGATATCCCCAAAACTCCTCAAAACATCAAATAACATCATAAACATCATAATTCACAAGGAAACACATCAATTAAATTTAAAAAATCGACTTTGGGGTGTTACATCGGCTCCTGATTCATCAATTGAACCTTAAAAAAATAAAGTCATGTCAGCAACGTTAGTCACATCACATTTTTTTTGTAATGAGGGGTTGACGTCATGGACTAAAACCAAATGGATATCAATATATATATATATATGAAATTTATCCACACACAAAAAAAAATATAGGGACTGAAACAAAAAAATACGACAACTTACATCGATCAATTGACTATTTAAGTTGTCGCCAATAATAATTATATGGGTTGATACCATTTTACTTCTGCCATGTATATTGGCGACTTTTGGTATACCCTATGAATATTCTGATCCTCTAGATTTTTAAGTGAAATGACACACTTCAGTTGCCTACGTGTCCTGCTCAATGTCAAACATTATTTTGTTTTTAATACTTATAAATTACAATTGTGCCAACTTATGTCATGCCACTATTTCCTTATTATTTTGATTTTTTTAGTGATTTAAATAATTCTCAGATGCCATGGACTTCTCCCTTTCATCTTTTTTATCATGTCTTTTGAATGAAATCGATAATTCGCTGAAAGAATTGAAACTTCTTCTTTCCATATTGTGTGTAAGTTACTGGTTGCAGTTTAGTTTTTTTCTAATCTCGGTTCTTCCTATCATCTTTATTTTGAATTGTGAAGTTAGAATTTCGAAATAGGAGATAATAGAAAATTTTCAATTTACAATTCGAATGGAATAGAAATATACTCAGATGTGGTTGCAATCTATTGATGAAGATGTTGATTTTAAACACCCAAGAAAATCCTCAAAGAAAGTTTTGGAGATGTATAAATTTTGCAAAGGTATATATATTCTTCAAAATAATTGTGCCAATGTATTGGAACTTCCACAATTTGTTAGTCTCTCCGTTGTTGTTAATTGCATAGTGATATAACACGTTGGCACTGGAGTGTGTCACTTCAAAGTAATAAAACTTTCATATAGCAAGATTAAAATCACAATTTATTTTTACAGAAATAAACTATGTACGGTTTTAAATTTTGTCCTTATATAAACATTTATTTATCTTTAAATAAACATTCATCATACAACAAACAAGAACACTATCATTAGTTATCATAGAATATAACAAGATTAACTCACATATCTCACGTGCAATATACAAAAGCTTCCCTTCACCTTCATCAATCTCCATTATTTGACTAATCAAACAAAGTCAACAATATTTCATAATCAAACAAAGTCAACAATATTTCATCGTCAAATGTTGACCAAATCAAAACCCATAAAACTTTTCTTTGCTCTGAAAAATACAACCCTGTCCCACTTCATCAACCATTTTACTTCGTCATCAAATTTAATTTTCTTCTCAGCTTCAAATCAACAATAGTATGTGAAAAAATTGTCCACATAAATGAATATTTAAAGCAAGTTACACACTAAATTTTATTTATTTATTTTCAACATTCTTTAAAAAAAATTAATTCCCTCACCTACTATACTCCTCTCTCCTTTCTCCTTCAAGTTCAACAAAATAATTCGAAGAAAAAAAAATAATGAAGTTTTGATGGAAGACAGAAAAGTTCACACAATTGCTGTTTTATCAGTGATATCCTTAATAATTGTTATCATCGTATGTCGTGTTTCCTTAAAACTCTCGAAAGCTTTCTTCCTAATTTGCGGCGCTTCAATCGCGGTGATTCTCGCTGTTTTTTCATGCATACTCATAAGACACCGTTACAACAAAAGAAGAAAAGTGTTGGAACTACAGTTGAAATCAGAAGGAAGAGAGCTTCGAATCGAGTACAGTTTCTTACGAAAAGTTGCAGGGATTCCAACAAAGTATCGATACAAAGAGCTTGAAGAAGCAACAGATAATTTCCAAGCAATAATCGGTACAGGCTCATCGGCTTCCGTTTTCAAAGGCATTCTAAACGATGGAACTTCAGTTGCTGTGAAAAGAATCCATGGTGAAGAAAGAGGTGAGAGAGAATTTAGATCAGAAGTTTCGGCTATTGCTAGTGTTCAGCATGTTAATCTTGTGAGACTTTTTGGTTATTGTAATTCTCCGACACCGCCTAGGTATCTGGTTTATGAGTTTATACCAAACGGGTCGTTAGATTGTTGGATTTTTCCGATGAAAGAAACAAGGAGACGGAGATGTGGCTGTTTACCTTGGAATTTAAGGTATAATGTTGCTATTGATGTTGCGAAAGCGTTGAGTTATCTTCATCATGATTGTAGATCTAGGATTTTGCATCTTGATGTGAAGCCGGAGAATATACTTTTGGATGAAGATTATAAAGCGCTTGTTGCTGATTTTGGTCTTGCAAAGCTTGTGGGAAAAGACGAGAGTAATGTGATGACAACGATTCGAGGAACAAGAGGTTATTTAGCGCCGGAATGGTTGTTAGAACGCGGAATTTCTGAGAAAACTGATATTTATAGTTATGGAATGGTTTTGTTGGAGTTAATTGGAGGGAGAAGGAATGTTTCAAGGGTGGAAGATCCTAGAGATAAGAGTAAGAAAAAGTGGCAATTTTTTCCGAAAATTGTGAATGAGAAACTGAGAGAAGGGAAATTGATGGAAATTGTGGATCAAAGATTGTTGGAAAGTGAGAATTTTGATGAGAATGAGGTGAAAAGGTTGGTGTTTATTGCATTGTGGTGTATACAAGAGAAACCAAGATTGAGGCCTAGTATGGTTGAAGTTGTGGATATGCTTGAAGGACGTGTGAGAGTTGAGGAGCCACCAGGTACTAGAATGATTCTTGTTGATTTGCTGTCTGTTGATGAAGATGCTGGTGATAATGATAATAATCTGGTGAGGTTGTTGACATCTGTGTCTTCTCATGTTGATTGTAATTCATCTACTTACTCTTTAGGTTCCACTATTTTGTCTGGTAGATAACATGACATTTTAGTGTCACAATGTAGTTGATTCTGTTTGCAGAATTTTTTTTTTAAAACATACAAAATGACATCAACATGTATGTATGTACAATTTCTATTTATATTGTCATTTATTTCTGACCGATTCCAACCCAAGACTCTTCTGTTTGAGTTATCTTAGCTTAACAGAATAAATTGGGGTGAATTTAGCATGGACAAGATGCAAATTTGTCCACCTTTAAAGGGTAGGTTTGCCCGGGTGCACCACTGACGATGGCAACAATATACAGGCGTTTTTTCCTTTTTCAGTTTCTCTTCTTTCGCATGGTAACAATATACAGGCGTTTTTTCCTTTTTCAGTTTCTCTTCTTTCGCCGTTGGGACCGGCTTCAGAAGCTTTCATGGGGAACTTGGTCTTTGGAGACTCTTCTTGGCCTCATTGTCCACCCTTAATGTATTCGGACAGCGGACCTTTTTTTATTAACGCTCCAATCGTGTCTTTAAGTTGGATACAATCTTCTGTGTTATGGTTGTGCCCCTTATGAAAGTGATAGTACTTTGATTTATCTGTCCGACCAGTCTCACGGTCAGGGTAATGGGGACGGATTCCTGCCTAAATGAACTCAGTATTGACACATTTTTAGTAAATCTTAACCTGGGAAGTATTCAAAGGCATGTACTTATCATACTGATTATGTGCCCCTTTGTCGGTGTCTTCTTTCTGTCAACATGATTCCTTCTCAGGTGGGTGATCAACGTTTGCATCGGTAATCGAGATTGGATTGTCGAAGCAAGTATACAACTTTTCTTCCAGGGTCATATTGGGTTGGGTCATGCTCAACATCTCTTGGATTGTTTTCTACTTTATTTTCCCCTAATTTGGCACGAAAAGGATGGTCGTGGAGGAGGCCATTCTCAAATATCCAGCATTGGAGGGTCTTTCGACTCCCTCCACCTCTATTGTAACCCGAGTAAATCGATCAATGTATGATCATAGGCTTTCTTTCGCTCATTGCATGATATTTCTCAAGGCCGCTATAGTAATTGGTTATTTCTTCTTGGTGGTGAGACGATCGCGAAAATCTTCCCATGACTCAATACAACCATCGGGAAGACCGTTGGACCACAACCTGGCTAGTCCGATCAAGTTTAATGATAGCGGCGTGCGTTTGGAAGCATCGACAACATTATAGTAGTCTATTGATGACAACTCATCATTACATATAATCAGTCGAAGAATTGGGAAAAACGAGCAAAAGAGGAGGCAAAATGATGAAGAAAGACCCTAGAATGAGTGAAAAATAGCCAAGTATGGAATAATGAGACTTAGTGAAAAATCTGGTAAAAAAAGGTGAAAAAACACGCAGCTACTGGAATAATCACGCGCAACATCGCGTGACATCGCGTGCACGATAAAAGAGAAAAGGTTACATCGTGTGCGCGATGCTTTCATAATGCACGCGATGATTGCTTTTTTGGACTTTTTCTGACGCGTTTTGACCCGTTCTGACAGCTTTAAAAGGGGATTTTCTGCACTTTTACCAGGGTTACGAAATTTGGCATTGAGAGCATGATTTTACAGTATCAAATGGTGATTTGAGAGCATTGGAAGCTAATCCTTCAAGGGAAATTATATAATATTCTTCTTTATTCAATTGGTAATGTAATTTTTATTATGAGTAGCTAAATTCTCTTAGGTTAGGTTGTGTTATGATGAAATTTATTCAATCTTGTTGGCATTATATGGCAGTTTGACTTTGTATGAATCCTTTGAATTATAATCTTATTCAGTTGTTTCTTATGCTTAATGCTTTTTATTTGAGATACTATGTTAATTTGTTGTTAGATACATATGGATTCCTAACCCATAACCTATGTATTGGACCTAGAGCAAATGTTCTACTTAAGTCGGTTGAATATGGATAGGAAACCTCGAGTAGTGGCACAAAATTAACAGTATGTACATCACCTAACACTACTTACGCTGGCGGATTAGGGATAGAAAGCTCTGAGTAGTTGTTAGTGAGTTATTTCAAGGGGGACTAACTATAACGGTTGTGTTAATTCGCCATAAGATTATAAGGATAAGATAACTCATACAAGGCATCGTACATCAATAGGAGGGGATAAAGGGATTCTAAAACACAATCTGGCCACATTCGTGACATGATTTCTCGTTTATGACTTTTTGCACTGAACACTTGCACCCCCCCCCACACAATTTTTATTGTTTTATATAATGTTGCACAAATCACTGTTCTATTCAAACACAGTCTTTGTGGGTCCGATCTTTTTCTTACTGTGACATTATCGGTATACTTGCCAAGAAGTCATTATCTACCCGGTCATTGACGATCTGGATGTGTTCGTCGGGATTTCCCTTTCCATTGCACTCCCCAAATTGTTTAAGTTTTTGAATTAACTTGGGGTTCTTGCTTTCCAGGATCTTGACACATAGAGGATTCTTAGATTGCATCCAGATTAATGGATATTCACTGTGATCCAGGGATGGAGCATAATCGTCTTGGTCTCCACCCAGACTCTGAGGATAAGTTTTTTTTGCCTTTATAGTGGTATTTCGACATCCGGGCTTTGCTCCCCTTCGCCGCGGACGGCTTCGGCCTGTTAGGACGATCTCTCTCGGATGTGGCTTCTTGGACTGAATTCGCTTGGGTTGAGCATGGTGGAGGTTTTCCTTTATTGGAAGGAACCTTTCCTTCATTGCTTTGGAGTTTTCTTGCTGAAAAATGTTATAGATAACTTTGATCAATTCGTTCACGTCCTGAGTTCCTAGGTTCGCCTCAAGGATACCGAAATCGTGTGATATCTCATGTTATTCAACAGGTAGATGAGTCAAAACTCCAAGTGGTGGAACTTGGACAATCATTTCTCTTTGAGGAGGAAGGATTAAATTTAGCCTTAGAAGAATGTAGACGTCAAAATTCATTTCTCCAGAAGGAGAAGTGAAATTTGGATGATTGAAAGTCGCCAATGCCACGACAACGACGACGTCAAAGGTGGCTTTATATGCAGTGGAGAAAGAGTACATGTAGATCCAGTTATTTCCAAATATAAAAGAAGTCATAGACACATAGGATTAAAGATCGGAAAAATTATAGATTACAAAAGGTAAAAGATTCGAATAGGTCGATCATAACTGAATTTTATGCTTGATTTTACAGATCTTTGTTCAGGTGTTAAAGAGAAATCTATGTTGGAAAGTTGAAAGCAGAGGTACAAAGTCATGAGAATGCAGGAATCAAAAGTCGTTGTCCAGATATGACGCCATTGTTACATTTAGGAACCATAAATAGTTTGATATGCGGAAGTTGCGGCGAAGTAGAGCTTCTGATGCGGTGGAACAGGGTGTACCTGCAAGGTTTGCACTCTTAAGCTTAAGTCAGTATATGAAAAAGTAGAGAGTATTCAAATTGTGTTTGAAACTTGGTACCTAGAAGAACGTCATTTCTTATATATATATATATATATATATATATATATATATATATATATATATATATATATATATATAGAAGAGGAATAATGACCTCGTTATCCTTTAGGTGTAGAATACGGAGGACTGTTGGATGTGTCTGAGACATAAATCTTCTACAGTGAGGCGCATGATAGTCCAATAGTCAAGAGAAGATTCTAGAAATGTGATTGAGCAACTGGTTGGTACGTTTTTAGTCCAGTGTGTTTTATCCCAAGGTGATCAGATAGAGAGAGGTATGATCGGTCCAAAACACTTGGTATGTAGCACTGGATAGTAGTAAAGTGTGTAATGTGCTACCTGAAGAGAACTAGAGACTTCATGTTCACTTATTGAAAGTCAATTAGATTGGAGATCATTAGGTATTCTGACTTTGATTTTGAAGGATGCTTAGATAGCAGACATTCCACATCTATTTACATCTTTCTCTTGGCTAGAAGAGACGTCTCCTAGAAGTCTTCCAAATAGACTATTGACTTCCTCCACCATGGAAGCAGAGTTTGTAGCTTGCTATAAGACATCAAATCATGCAATTTGGCTACTGAACATTGTCACGGGCCTACACATTGTTAGGAGCATCGAAAAGACATCGAAGGTTTATTCTGACAATAATGCAATTGTGCTCTACTCCAACAACAATATGAGTTCTATAAAATTCAAATTTATTGATATCAAGTATCTTGTTGTGAAAGAAAGAGTTCAAGAGAAGTAAATTTTGATAGAACACATATGGACATGCTTAATGCTAGCTAATCCACTAACCAAAGGTTTCACATCTAAGGCTTTTCATGATCATGTTGGTCACATGGGTCTTGGTTTTGAGATTTTGTTAGATTAGTGGGAGTATTTTCCTAGTTTTCTATGTTTTATGCTTTGGTTTTGTTTTGGTTCAAACTTTATTTTATGTTTGATTTTATGCAGAAATTTAAATAAATGAAAAATCATAATGTACTATGTTATTACAATGCTATGTTTTTTTGTTAGGTGCAAATATTATAATTTTGAATTTCACCTAAGGAACTTCAATTTGATCTCACTAAAGACTTTAATGGAACTAGTTGAAAATATACATGATTTAGATATCACATTGCATTAAATTTTCATGTCACTCATCTATATCGATTTATGTCATTAAGTACATTGATGTGGTGGTCATTGGGGTTCCATCAGGTTATACGTCGGTGACAACAACCACGGTGAACTCATTATGGATGTATGAAATGGACTAGATTGTAAAGTTGAAATATAAGGATAAATAACATTCAGATGTGCACCTAAAAACTAGGAGTGTGATATAATTATTAGGCATAATTAGTCTCTAGGTCCCATAAGTTAATTTTAAGTCCTGTTGCTTCTGTTAGTTTAGTTAGAAAAAACGTTAGTTTTTGCCAGCATGGCGTTTCATAATAACCCAACAAAAGGATCAAATTGAAATCTTATAATTATTTAAAGGACCAAATCAAAAAAATAAACGTTCAATAAGCTTTATGGAAACACTTGTACTGTAACAAATTCATAATATTTGGATTCAATTTCTAAACTTTCAATAGGTTTTATGGATACATTGGTACTATAAAAATCCAAACATAATATTTTGGATTCAATTTCTAAATTTGTAACAAATTCATAATATTTTGGATTCAATTTCTAAATTTGTAATAAATTCATAATAGAATTTTGGATTCAATTTCCTCCAAAGTTGAACCAAAAGCCATAGCTAGCCACCATCCTTGGAGCATAAATTCCAACAAACAATAAAATTTTCCAATCCAATAGTAGAGCATCACCAAAACAATTTTAAACACTTGTATTTGAGCTTGAATATTTTTCTCTCTTTTTCTCACATAAATCTCCCAAACAAACTCGATAATCTACTAAGAATGTCTCATAACCTAACAGATTACCGACAACTTACAAGGATGTCATTTACAGTTTTACATTGAAAAGCCAGCACTAGGTATAATTTAGATTCTTCAGTTACAAATACAATGAATGAACCAAATACATGACAGAAAGCCTTGAAAGAATTGGAATTTTTTTGAAAAAAGAATCACTGTGAATCAAATGGACAAATATTCAACCAAAGACAGCCTGCAACTTTTCAAGGGTTTTCTCACCTTAAACACATCAAATCAAGCACATTCACTTTACATGGGACTCTTTAATGAAAGTGACTTCCTCGGCACCAGATGATGCTAGAAGGTGTTTTTCTTGCTCGTCATCTGTTTCTGGTGATCTGTAGGGTGTGGCAGGTGAGAGAGAGTCCGCAAGTTCATCTTCTGCAAACAATCACCAGAGAGGTACACAGAATTTGTTAAATGTATGAACAAGATGGAAAACTAAGTATGCATCTAGAAATATGTTTGGTTAGGGAAAAAACATAGATCAAGAAAATATACTGTACACACCCGAGCATTCGTGGTATTCAGGTATTTGCTTAACAGTTGTTACTTGAAGACATTCAGGAAGTAGACAACTGCACAAAGCACCTGAAATTTGACCAAAAAGGTGAACTTAATATTACTTTCATTATTTCGATCATGAAAATATGGTTATAAGAGATTTTTCTTTCGAGTCTTACCTAGCTTAGCAAGGCGATTCACCCAACCTGGGGTCTGTTTTCCAAGCAATCTATATGAGACATCATTCGTAAAATGGTTGCAGTTCTTAGATATAAGGTGATAGGTATCGCCATAATACTCTGATGCCATGTTTTCAATAAATGTCCGGAACTCGGAAGGGCTAACATGTATTTGGCCCAAATTGATGGAACATCTGTATATGAATCCAGGGCAAGTCTTTGGCTCCGTTTCAAATACACCGCTAGCCGAGAAGTCATGGGCCCCAAATCCATACTCCTTACCATATACTATTTCAGAATAAAAGAAACAAAGACTGTAAAAGCTTCCCAAGATTAGGAATAATAACATGGACTAGAAGCTTAGGACAACAGTAACAAGTAACAACAGCATAGAGCATATCAGCATCAATAACAAATGTAACAACAACCGCATGCATATTCAGAACAGATAATAATTCCTCGGTTTAGCATATCAAATAGATGAAATTCAGTAATTTTACGTATGCTCTTTTTTTTTTTTATATATATATTGAAACTGATTCTCAATCAACAGCCAGGAAAATAAATTTCAGACAAATAAAACCTCTCAACTTTGAGGTTGGTTGTTAAAACCGTTGCTTGAAGAACTGATGCAGGCAATGTTTTCCCCTCTGAACTATTCAAATTTCTATGGCCATACTCAACTGGTTCACTTAGTACATGCAATGCCTTCTTCATTTTGGCTTAACTGTTTCTGTTCATTATCATGTTAATTTCCTCTAATTAACAAATCTTAACAGTTACAAAGAAGTTGTGTTCTTCGGCTTCTATTTTGGATTCAAGCAAACCAAGGTTGAAAAGGTGTAAACTACTACTATAAGTCATATAAGAAAATTGTTTTGAATTATTCAATTGATTGATTGAAATTTGAGTACAAGTCAATGGTGTATCCATGTACACATAATGAACAACTTGAACTAATAGATAAATAGGGCCTTATCATGGTTTAACCATGGTTAAACAGAGTCTCTATTTGTTTTATCATAGTTAAACTATGATAAACCTACAGAGACTCCAAAAATTTAAGACGTCTTTGCTTCTGAATATACTCTATGAGCATATTTTTACTCCTAGTTTGTTTGTTATGTGTTTCGGTTATGTACCATTTGAGTGGAGAAGATTTTAGAATACTCCAATTGATTACTCTATAACCGTCTAACCTATATAGCTAGCTCAATTATCTTGAATGAAACCAACTCCTCTCTCTCTATTCTCAGCTTTATATCTGAACTCCAAAATCATTCTCAAATTTGAAGTTCTACCAGAATCTTCCCTAAAATCCAAATTCCCATGTCAACGCACAAGACAACATTATCAATAACAACCTATTACAAGAAACAGATAAGGCTAAACACCAAATTAGTAGTCACTCCTAAAGAAACTTTCACGCAATGAACTAGGAGCATTCTTACAAGTGGAGAGAGATCAGAAATCAGATGAACAAGATGGTGAAAAATAAGTACCTTCAATCCCAGAGTGAAAGATCCCAAATCCAAACCAATACATATAATTATTCATAGGTGTAAGGTCGTAGACATTCAAAACCACACAACTGCTATTGCTTTTGCTGCTGTTATCATCTTCATCATACTGTAAGCTAGAAGAAGCGCTATCCGCTCCCATTTTTTCTTGAAACAATGAAGGAAGAGAAGAATCTATGAGAGATCTGTTTCCTATGTGGCGTGTTTGCAGAGAGACAGATGTAGCTTACTCTGGCAGCACCCAAGATTTGACTCTCTTGCTTTACTTTCTCTACTCTTCTTCTTTCTTTTAGGGTGTGTTTTGTTCAATTCATGGGAGGAGAGAGATTTTACCAAACAGAAACTATTAAATATTCTCTCCCCTCCATTTACCCCAATCAAACAAATCCTTATTGATTTTTTAAAGACAACCTAAAATATGGTCAAATAAAAAACACACAAAATTTATTCATGTAATGTCTATTGCTTTTTCATGTGAAAAATGAAAAAACATTTGTTATGATTTTATTTTTTTTGCTACATGGTGTCGTCACTTTTTGAATGTTCAAGAATTTGTGGAATACTTTGCTTTGGTACTTTTTATCTTGTAATCATTAATGAGTAAAAAAACTTGTTCATTATTGTGTTACTTTCCTACATTTTATGCGGTAAATATGTCTTTAAATTTGTGTTTTAAAACATTTTGGCATGGATTATTCTAATTATGTTGTAAAAATGTATATTTTTGATAATTCAAAACATGTTTTTTATAGGTTCATTTTGAGGGTAATATTAAAAATAAAATAAAAATATCACAAAATTAGTTCTGAATTAAGAGAAACACTTAACACACATGAGGATCATGCTTCTCCCTGCAGGTTTTGTTGTGTATGTCGTGTGTAGGGTCAAAATTCATATCCGTTTATTTTTCACAACAGGTTTTTAGATGTCTTGTTATTTTGGTTTTATTGGTCTAGGGTAGGGCCTGTTTTTCTTTGGAGGTGTTGTTTGAACTTTGTTGTATCTTTAAGCATTCCTTGTGTCTGGTGTTAATTTAATGATTTTTTTTTCTGTTTCAAAAAAAATTATTGTGGTTGGTTTTCATATCTTTTGTAAGAAATTATTGCCACTAAACTAAAGAATTGTTCTTTCCTACAAATACAAATATCTTTTTAGATGATTGTTACGTTTAGACCTTCCGCAAAAATTCTGTAAAAGAATAGGATGGATATACATAATTGAGAGTGCGGATCTAAAACTTTAATTCACTCTAAAAAAAATGAAGGTGTACAGACCTGTAGACAATAGACTTTTCAAATCTATAAATATAAAAAATTATGTTAATAACCACGTCCACAAAAATGCACAAAAAACGAGTGACGAGAAAACATGCACATTAGAGGGTGTGTGGATCTAAAAAAATTGTTTGCCCCATCAAAAAATTGTGAATGAAATGGACATGCTCGACAAGCTAGACACATTTTACACCCTCTAATTGCACTACGTTAAGAAATTATCCGAAGAGTTTAATTTTCCTCTGGTATATTAAAACTAGTGTTGAAGGTGTTAATTCATACAAAACAAAAAATAATGAAAAAAAATGAAATACAAATAAACTCATGGAGCGTAAATAAATTGGTCAAAAGGTAAACTATGAATAGAATTCTGAATAAACAAACTCAATTTCTGAAGTTAACCTAAGAACAAGACTGGCATTAATCGAGTCAGATTCAAAAGCGTGACTAGGATTAAAAATAAAGACAATCTTTTATGGAATCTATCACCAAAAATAAAGAACTCGAACTCTAAGCTAAAGATTGATGTTATTTCCTTAAAATTGAGGACAATTGAAGTAAATTATGTTAGACGAGGGCAACGATCTAGAAAGGGGGTTGAACGGACCGCCAAATGAAAATTTATTAATAAAAATTATGTTTTGAAAAAATATTTTTCTATGACAAGCGAAAGCGAATCCGGATCGACTCTCCTATATATGAACCGTTATTGGTAGAATCAGATGCGTATAAACCATAGTAAAATGTATGCTAAACATGATAAAAAACAAACCAATAAGTTCTATATAATGTATTTGAATATAAACCACATAATGATAAATGATTTCCAATGAAATGTAAAAATAAACTTGACTCGGAAAATTTATCAAACACTTAGTGTGCAATCAATTTATCAAACACTTGATGTGCAATATACCAAGCTTAATTCTCTTTGTGTTGAAAGTATAAAAAATCAATTGCAATCGTTGAGATTGCAATGATTTACAAAAATAGTTCTAGATATTTTAACACAACCAGATTTTTCAGTAAATTAAATTACTCACTATGGTGTTTTATCATATTTAGAGATAGATAGATAGAGAGAGAGAGAGGGAGAGAGAGAGAGAGAGAGAGAGAGAGAGAGAGAGAGAGAGAGAGAGAAAGCACCAAGATTTGTTTAGGCAGTTCCCCAATTGTCCTCATTATGGGTACGTTTGCCCTCAATTCAAAATTGAATTGTGATATTGTAATTAACCTTTGCAATTCAAACCCCCAGACCATATGTTTGATGTTGATCATAGCTTCTTCCCTTTACTTGATCTTAACTAGATCAAGTCACACAAGACTTCCAATTTGATCCTCCGGTTACCGCTACTCCTTTTATCGAACCTCCGTTCTTCAAAGTTTTCACTCAGTTGAATCCAAATTGTAAAATCTCCTCCCAAGTCTTTCAATTGATCCTCTGGTTACTGATATTAAGAACCATCGTTCTTCAAAGTTTCACTTAGCTAAAAACAAGTTGCAAAACCTTGTGCAAAAACCCCAAAATCAACCCTTGATTTTGGAGGAAAAATCCTAAAGATTTTATCAATGACACCCCAAGAGAAAAACTCAACCCAAATTGATTATACCAACTTTAATTGGACCTTATCAATCTAATCTTCAAAAAAATGATCATGTGTAGTTGTTGAATGCATGCAAAGAAAGGTTGAAAATGATAATAAATTTCTATGTGTGTTATTGGTTTCAATGTTTGAAATGATGCGGGAATACATATTTAAATGTATGTCTGTGTAGAAAGAAATAAAGCAAAACACATTTTTAGCCAAAAATACATGTTTTGAAAATTAGAACAGGATGTATTGATTTCAAATATGAATGAGACAATACACAAACCAAATGAGTCGATACACAGGCCAAAGGAGTCGATACATTAAGGCCATGGAGCATTTGATTGAAAATATCTTCAGAAGGAGTCGACTCATTAGCAAAATGTATCAACCCACACCATCAATGTATCAATACATTGAATGCAAGGGAGTTTGTTTGAAAATGCCTTGTAGATGGTGTATCCATTTGATCGCATGATGTATCGACCCATAACTATTGTGTATCAAAACATTAAGAGCATAATTTTTCTCTTTTAAACACTACTCAATATGTATCGATACATAACAAGAATGTATCGATCCATTGACAAATTTTTCATGAAAATTCATATTTTTTGCATGTCATGGTCTATTTAATCTAATTTTACATGTTCTAATATGATGATGCACATCTAGACATAGACGATAAGATATAATATACACAAAGTACTAAGCTAACTAGTTTTGACATCATTCAAAACACATCTAAGAGTATAATGCACTCAGATACTCACCCTTTTTATGATGACAAAACACATAAAGCACTTGGTGCCTTTGGTAAAGCTCCCCCTGAATATGTGCATCATAAAACCTTGTACTTCTCCCCCTTTGACAACATCAAAAAGAGACAAAGACGGAAAACGTGAGAAGTAACATGAAAAATACACAACATATAACTCAATTAGAGACATTGCAAATATTAAACTAATTAATTAAAATGAGCACTCACATAGAATTATGTTTAATTGAAAATGAAGCTTACACATAAATACACAACCAAGTATAGCCAAAATAAATAATATACATTACACATTTTTCATAAAAGGTTGCATTATAATAACAAAATAAATATAAAGACATTAAAACATAAATGCATGCATAAGAAAAAACCAGGTCCACAATGATGCCTAACTAATGACCACGACCACGACCTCTACATCTACCTTGAAACCAAGCTGCACCATAAACATCGTGATCACCATCCAACGTATCGCACATCTCTCGGTAAAACTTAAGATATTGACGATGATTATCATTTTGATAATGAATCATATGACAGTTTTCAGCTTAAGTTGTAACATGGTTTTAAGCCATGTTGTGATGAATCATATTGAATTTCTCAGTAGCATACAAGGCAAAGTTGTGAAAAGTATCATCCTGGGCAGTCTGATGATCATGAGTCACTCTGAAATTCTCCTTTTTAGATGCCTCAAATTCGTTACACCTATGGGAATCCTCTTCGTGGCATTCTTGTTGCTTAACACACATGTTCTCGAGCATGGTAAGAATGGATGATTATTCACCAGATGAATCAATATTGGAGAGGGTTTCATAAGTAGTGCCATGTTGCGTCCATGAGTTTTGTTGCCACTGGCCCCAACCTTGTGAGTCTTCATGTGTGCCTGGAAAACCTTGCCATTCAAGAGGGTCTTCATTATCTGTTGAGAATCAACCATGTCTACATCCATATTGTGATCAGGTTCTTCCATTGGTGTTCATCAAATAAAGCAATACCAAATTCAGTCAGGTCATCATAGTTATAAATGACCTTACCTGAGCCATTTATCTTATATTAGTAAACCTTGAGATCATTATCCCAATGGTATCCTATGTGTCTCATGGTGCTTGATTGAATTCTTGAGCTGAACCAAGAGAGATGTTTAGATGGTTTGGCACACTAATATTTAAATGCCTCAGAATCTTAGTAATCATTGAAACATAACATAGGGAAGACCCTTTATTACACTCTTTAATAGCAAGCATTATATAAGAAAAATAGTTAGGCCAATTTAGATGAACTTTATGTTGAAAAAGATACATCAAATGAACCTCGACAATGTTAATTCGAGAGTGACCATCATTTCTTGGACGCAACACATGAGTCATAATCCAATGAAGGATACGCACATTTCTCTTCAAGTAACCTATTAATGTTTTAGCCAAGTGATCTTCTTCCCTCGGGGATTTTGGATGGGAATTTAAGTAACTTCTCAAATCAAATTTAGGATGAAAGGAATGATCAGTAAAGATAGAGTAATCAGAGAATAAATACAAACCGAATATATTACTACATGTGTATTCCTTAACATGATATGTGTGTTTTCCCATCTGAAAAGATAAGGTGCATCCATCCCTAGACATTAACCCAACATAAAAGACTCGAATCAAGTCGTTAGTGTATTCACTTGAGAATTTCAAACAATTGTTGATCTCTTGAAATTTCATCAGATTAACAATCTCCATAATGTGTAACTCACGGACAACAGTAGGATCATACACATGTTGCTTGACCATAATCCTATGTCTAAAAGATTTTTCAAAATCAACAGCACAATAAGGATGTAAACAGGAAAAATCACTGACCGGTGTTCAAAAAGATGTTCTCGCAACATTTTTTCCTTTGTTCACCTTAAAATCCATGAGTTTTGAGTTTTGAGAGAGTGCACACCAGGTGTTTGATAAAAAGTATGAATGGAAGTGAAGAGATTTTGAGTGCACTTTGAATAACCCACTAGCCCAAAAAATGGAAATAGAATGCCAATCACACAAATTGGAGGAAATAAGATGAAAATGATGGATTTTGAAAATGGAAGAGGTAGATTTGGGTAGGAAAAGATGATGTGATTGATGAGGAGTAAATTAATTTTCTAGGGAAGGAAAGAAGAAATCTTAACTTGTGTTGAAAATAGGAGGGAAGTTTGAAATAAAATGAGTAAAAGAGATTACTTGGGTGTTAAATGAGGATGACACATTGAAAGAGGAAGAAAAAGTGTCTTTTGAAATGAATGGGTCGACCTATTGGGTCTTGGAGCCTGTCTGGAGCGCACGCACGACTTTAATGTATTGACTCATTCAAAAATGAAGTTGGTACATACTTAAAGGAAAAGCAAAAAAAATACGAATGTATCAACTCATCCGTGTTTGGAGTCGATATATTCAGAGCAAGGAGTGACAAAAACTTCTAGTGTTGAGCAATGTATCGACTCATCCCTTCTTGGAGTCAATGCATTGGAAGTAGAGAAAAACAATGACTTTTTCTAGGAAGAATGTAGTTAAAGCAATCATTATGGACTTAGTAAGATTTATGAAAAAAAATGATGTTTTTCATGAATATAATAAGTAATCAACATGCTCAAACACAAATATCATCAAAATGTGACTAATTTTTAAGATAAAATACTTACGAGATAATATCATGAAGCCATTATACACTTATAGGTTGAAAAACACAAAGTTTTTCAATGAAGTTGTTGGAAGTGGCAACACATGAGATTGATCATATACCACATTTATCACACATTTTAGAGCACAACAAGCAATAACATAAGACATGACATACAAGTAGTACATGTAGTTTAAATAAACTTACGCACAAAGAGAGAAGTGAAACAATATTACCTCACAAATGAAAATCGAAGGAAGTAATCACTTAAAATTCTTTTACTTATATAGCCAATGATGAAATCCCTTTGTTATGAATTTGATTTCGTTCAATTCGTTTTTCATAAATACACTTGGTACCTATATATTGATGATCTCGCGAATGTAGGAGAAAGTCTCACACAATAATGTTAACTCAAATAGCATGCCCTTAGGCCAATGCTTATCAAAGAGGACAACTAAGTAATTTACAATAAGAACTGAAACACAATTTAAGAGATAATATAGAATACTTATCTAACAGTGTATAGTCACACTTTTGGTCAAGTTTCTAAGATATTGTAGAAGACTTGTCTTATCTTAACTTGATGATTATCTTTTCTCCTCCTCAAGTTCTACCATTTCCGGGTGATTAATCCATCTTTAGTGACTTTGAGTATGCATTTTAAAGATTCATCTACATACAAAAAAACTTTCCCAGCATTTCTCGGATACAATACATCACAAATGATGTATTTAACCTTAATAATAGTAAGTATTCTCAAGCAATTATAATATCAAATATAGTAGTGAAATGGAAATTTATCTACACTACCTTATTTCACTATTTTGCACTTATATTTGTTAACTTCATATGTCACATCATCCTTCTTCTTTATCATATAGTCAATGAATAAGGAGATGTTACCTTTTGTATGTCTTGCGTTTCCCTTGTTAAAATCCCATACTCTCTTCAAGGAGTTAAGACATTTCCTCTACAAAGTCAATCAATAATGCTAGGTACCCAATTTTTATTGGGTATTCAAGGTGAGTGGAAATATTGTTGCATTTGGAAAACCATTGAAATACACCTTTAGGAACCATAAATCTCCTCAATTTGCATTTAACAATGGTATGACCTTTCTTACAACAATAGTGACAAGTCAAGTGACGATAAGAGTGACTTTTGCTATTAGACTCCATTACCACATAATTGTACTTCTTGTACGAAACATTTAAGGATCTTTTGAATTTTGTAGGATTAATAAAAAAGGTGGTATTTGGTTCTAACGCCTTGTATAATTTGGCTTTTAAAGTATTAAACTCTTTTTTTTTCAAATGTAACAAGTTTTACAACCAAACCAAGAAGATTTATCTTCCTCATTATTAACTTTTAAAGCATCTAACATGGATTTCTTAAGAGCTTCCATTTATTTTTCAGTTTCTAAAACTTTGGCTTCTAAGTATTAAAATATTCTTTTGTTTGAAGCCAACCTTTCAAAAGCATTTATCGTTTCACCAAATAGATTTTCAAAAGTAACTTGTAATTCAAAATATGACATTTCATCAATAGGTTCATATTTAGAATGACTTACATTTTTCATCTTATGAGATGGCCATGAGAAAAATATTTGCCTCTTTGTCACTTTCACTTAAGCTACCTTCACTTGAGGTTTCACTAGCACTTTCCCAATATATGTATGCTCTTCTAGTATTGCAAGAATTATTGTATTGACTCTTATCTTTATCCTTCTTAAGTTGTGGACAATCCGACTTGTAGTGTTCGGCTTTACCATAATTAAAACATGAACCCTTGAAATTTCCTTTCTTATTCTCATCTTGCTTTGAGGAGTCGCCTTGTCTTCTAAAGTTGATGAGGTTGTTGTCGGAGTGCTTTACTCCATTTATCTTAATCTATTTATGATACCATTTAACAAACAACCTCATTTCTTCATCACCCGACTTCTCATTATCACTAGTTCCACTTTCATTATGCTCTTTGGTTGAGGACTTAGAGCTAGAATCCACAAGAGCAATTGACTTCTTTTCCACCACTTTTTCCTTGTTCTTTTCTTTCTTAACTTTCATCTCATGCTTCCCTAAGCTAATGAGCTCTTGATATTGTTCTTCAAGTTTACCAAACAAAGTAGTTATGTCCAAAGTCAATAGGTTGTTAGCTTCTTTGATGGCAGTTACCTTAGGTTGTCATTTCCTATTAAGACATCTCAAAATTTTGCTAGTTACGATATCAATTGAAACCGGATTACCAAGTGCATTCAAACGTTTTACAAGATGAGTGAATTTATTTTGTATATCGCTAATGGTTTCACCATGCTTCATATGAAAGAGTTCAAACTATTGATTCAAGGTATTGATTCTAGCTTGTTTGACTTCATTTTTATCATCATAGGAAACTTGTATTGTCTGCCACATAGATTTAGCGTTTTCGCAATGAGAAACATGGTAATATTCATCAACTCCTAAAACGAAGATTAGAATATTCTTTGTTTCCCAATCACTAGACCATTTTTTCTCATCTTCCACATCCCATTGTTGGATAGGCTGGCTGGAAAAGAATTCTATTGTTTTCTTGATGGTTACTCGGGCTACAATCAAATTGCCATAGCCCCAAAAGATCAGGAGAAGACAACTTTTACATGTCCTTATGGAACATTTGCCTTTAGAAAGATGGCATTCATACTATGTACTGCTCCAAAAGCCTTTCAACAATGTATGATAGCAATATTTTCATACTTGATTTAGTGCTCCATAGAAGTATTCATGGATGATATTTTAGTTTTTGGAGAATCATTCAGAAACTGCTTAAACAATCTGGAGATGGTGCTTACTAGATGTGAAGAAATTAATTTAGTTCTAGATTGGGAGAAGTCTCATTTCATGGTTAAATAAGGAATTGTGTTAGGACACAAGGTTTCAAGGATAGGAATCCCGCCCCGAAACGGTTGATTTAGGGATTCACGTTGTGTAGGATTTCTTCAATACACTGCTTGTGATTTTTGTTTTCGAACTATGTTATACATATTTTTCAACAAATTGTTTATGCCTTGTACTTTGAGACTAGATTGTAATAATTGGAAAGCAGAAAGTGCTCTAATCTCGATGTCGTTGGCAATGTTGGAGGTTTGAACAAAGGTTTTCCTTGTTGGAACAACGAAACAGATCCTACAAACTGATTAGGTTGGAGAAGATTTGGACATAATAGCATGTTCACAACAATCTGATTTGCACTGTCTTGAGGAGGGGGTGGTGGATCTCTTGCAACTTGAGTAGCAACGACTGCTTCACATAAAACGGCAGAGCGAGTGGCTCTAGATCCTTCCATTCTCAGAAGATTTGGAGGTTATATATTTGGAAAGTTGAGAATAAGAGTTAATTTACTACTGGAGTAGATAAAAAACAGAGGATATATGGTTCGGTATCTGGAAACCTAATTTGCTAGGTTGAAAAGCTTTGAATCGGTGAATCAAAAAATTTGCATTCAACCGTGGAAATGCATAAATTAGATGTCGATTCCCAAATACGATGACATTGTTCCATTTGGAAACCATATTTGATCAGACATTGGAAGTTGTGAGATGCAACGATGGGATTGAGCTTTGATGTGATGAGAAAAGGGTTGGCCTACAAGGTTAGCTCTCTAATGCTCAAGTCGGTATTGAAGTAAAATGAGTTAAAGAAGTTTAAATTAGAATTGTGTATATGGAAAATGGTGTGCTTTCCCTTTATATAACGAGGTGGTTATAATAACCTGTTAATATTCACACACACACACACACACACACGCATATACGCACATGCACATGTGTGTGTGCACATACACACATAGTCTTTTTTTACATAAAATACACTTAAAAATAAAAAGTATAAAAAATAATTTAAGAGTATTTAATAAAAAACACTTAAAATAAAAAAAATAAAAAACTTCTTTCAAATCTTGGCCAAATACACTACACCATTGTCATCTTTTTGGCCTCTATTAAAAAGAATGACATTAGATACTAAATGGCTCTAACTCTTGCCAACTAAAAAAGCAGACGAAACTCTTTCTTGATGTTGTCTTTCATTTTTCTTGCCTAACATGGAGGAGAATGATGCCACAATGAGAAAGGTATCCACAATCAATTCAACCATAATTTTGCACCAAACCAAAACAGCTTTTAGACACAGCAGAAAAAGATGGGGATGAGATTCAGATTCACCAAAGCATAAAGGACATATTGTGCTATGAGACCCCGAGATAATTTCTCGCTTCGCGAGCTCATTTTTTCATTTGAAGTCAGTTGAGAAAAAGTTTCCAATAGAATACTCGAATATTATAGGGTACATTTGACCTCCAAACTTTATTGGGAGCAAACGACAGATCTGGTTCCAAGGAATAGATGATGTCAGTTAGATCTTGAAGACGCACGTAAGCATATTTTACACTTGAGTTATTTGAGTTGCGCCACCAAACAAACACATCATGATCAGTCGGGGAAGGTTCCACCAAGAATAAAATGCATTGAAATTCCTCACATTCTCTATAACAGTTATAACAAAAAAAGATGTCAGAAGCAGTTGTTACAATAAAAGAAGGAAATTTTCGTATCAGAGGTTTTATGCCAACCCATTTATTCTTCCAAAAGTCAATGTTGGAACCATCTCCCACTTTACAAGATATGTTATTGTTGAACTAATTGTAGTCACTTTCGCACGAACCCACACAAATTATGATATCTCTCCACCAAATAGACCATTTGTGAATGTTCATCGACCAAGACGAGTCTAAGATCAAACATTTGATGTCCCCGTATTTAGATACTAAGAGGGAGTGCCATAACGAGTATGAAGCCTCATTCGATACTATTTTCCAAATTCACTTGCTTAGAAGAGCTTTGTTGAAAATTTCACAATCTTTAACTTTCAAACTGCCATCTTATTTTGGTTTGCAGATGATGTCCCAAGTGAACCAATTCACCATGTTTTTATGTTCTTCCCTACCCCAAGGAAAACTCGTTGATTTTTAATGATGTCTTGTATTATTTTTTGGGGGGCTTTGTAAAATAAGAAATAAAAGATGGAAATGGATTTTAATACGAAATTTATTAGTGACTCTTCCTCCCCATCACAAAAATTTTCTTTTCAAGATGCAAGTCTACTCTGGAGCTTCAGAATAATTTGGTCCTAAGAACTATGCTTGCGGGGATTAATTCCTACAAGCAGTTCAAGGAAAGTAAAAGGAATTGGAGCTTCAGAATAATTTGGTCCTAAGAACTATGCTTGCGGGGATTAATTCCTACAAGCATTCCAAGGAAAGTAAAAGGAATTAGACTAATGGAACAAGAAATAAGAGATAGCCACACAAAAAAATAAAGACTAAAGTTGTAACCCTAGATTTTGCTCCTTTGGAAATTGACTCGAAGTCACAAAGCCAACTCAAAACCGCCTAATGGAACAAGAAAGGTAATCAGAAACCACCAAAAAAATCAAAAAAATCAAGATTAGAGTTGTAACCCTAGATTTCGCTCTTTAGGAAATTGACTCGAAGTCGCAAAGCCAACACAAAACCGTGTAATACCAATTTGATAACCCAAAATCCAAATGTTGTCCCAAAAGATTGGCCAGCAAAATAAAAAAAATGTCAAACTCCAAATTATCTTCTATGTCAAACTCCAATTCCAATTACCTGTATTTTTTTCCTCACATTTTCTTTTTCCATCTAAATACATGTTTGGCTTGACAGTCTTTTCAAATACTCCGGCGAGTTACTGAAACAGACCATTCTCAGATTGAAATTTTTTTAAACTGAATCCCAGCTCTAACTAATGTGTTTATTTAGTTTTCTATTTCAAAAAAAAAAAAAACAGAGAAGGTGAATTTTAAAGAGAATGTAAATTATTCTAACAATAATATTGAATTTCCTTTTGCGTCATTTTCTTTCAATTTAAAGTTAAAAGGTATCAAAGAAATCCTTAAAATTACTATAAAATTATTTTCAAGCTAAACACTATAGTAACAAGGCAGGTAAATACTTCACCTCACATGGCATTTTCTTTCATGTTGCCTTGCATATAGATTGTAGAGAGAAAAAGAAACCCAACAGTAAATTTATTTCAAACTCAATTGTTCTAGAGATATGGCACCAAAGATGCAGGAATGCTAAAAATGTTAGATAAACAGATTATGGGATGCTCAACGAATAGCATACTCCTCATTCTGACAATCAGCAATAACTGTTCAACACATGCTAGAGCAGATTTGAATATCCAAGCCGGAAACTCCCCCTCTCTCTCTCTCTTGCTCTTCCACCTATTACCTGCATAGTAATACAGACAAGTATTTAATGACAAACAACTATTCTTCACAATCTGAAATGGCGTCAAAGTAGAGGGATTAGAGAGAACACCCACTTGGGACCATCATCAACAATTCAAATTGACATATCTGGTTTTCCAAGTTATGGTTGTCTGTCAGGTGTTTGAACCCGTCTTCTAACACGGCGCCTCCTATTATCAGAGCCTCCATCGGAAGACTCATTTGTTGTATCATCTCTATCTCTAGTAGCAGATCCAGATTCTGCCTCGTAATTTTCCCCCCAGAGTCTCGAAGGTCTCCTAATCCTCATTTGGAGTCTAGTTCCTGCAGTACCTCTAGATACAGATGAAGGTTGAAGAATGAGGAAGAATACAGCTAGCAAACCACCATCATCTATAGGAGCGAGCCCGAGGCCATCATCAACCCTGTTTTCCCCAAAGGAATTTTGAAGTGTGCTAAGCAGGTCACCAAGATCCCTCTGCCGCTCCAACCTCCTCCAGTTACGCTGACGCTCTGGGTCTACTGCAGATGGGCGCTCAAGAGGATGATCAACTCTTGCATGCTTTCTGAGATCTGTATATGTGCCAGTAAAGTTGCAACTCTCACAAGAACAGCTCCTGGATTTTTCATTCATGAAATGACGAGCCCCGTCCATTACCTTCCACTCTTTTATTTGTCCTCTACACAGAGGGCATACTAGCTTTGATTTTGTCTCGTCTTCACAGGACAAGGATTGCATTGTAACAAATCCCTCACTGGTTTCTTCTTGTACATCGACAATATTAGCTTCAGTGCTGTCTTGAGATTGATCTTGAGGTGAGTCAGAGTTTGAAATTTCACTTTCTACTGGAGGAATAGTTGGTGGTGAGGGCTCTGCAAATGACTTGCAGAACTGATCCAGACAGTTTGAGTGGCGATAGCTAGTGTTGCACATGTATGGGCGGCATCCCTTCTCGTGGGATGAACATATGAGGAGAACTGCATTGTGAGGGTGCTCCATGCAGACTGGACACCTAGCTTCTTCCCATTCTTTTATATTTTCTTCGGACTCTAAAGGAGTTTTAGACGTAGATCTTCTAACACGACTTGAGCTGCTTGGATAAGGTGATGTTCGACTACAATCTTGTGACAAGGACCTGTCTTTTCTCTCCTTAGGCATTTTAAATGTTCTAAAGTGAATTGAGTGAACTAGAAGCTGCGTACAGGTAGTACCAACATCAGAAATTGAGCAAAACTGAATTTGGCATCAACTATATTTCTTTAAAACTGATGTTTCACACATAAAACATCAATGCCAAAAAAAAGACTCTAATAAGACATCCAAATGCAGAACATTTAACAATTAACATGGCATGAAGATTCAACGATGTTTTACATTAGCCATAATCACTCAACATGAAAAATCATTTAACAAATTTCATTCTGAAAACTATAGGAACTGGAACAGTTATCATTTAAGATAACTACATGAGGGGTTAGTTTCTGAAAAATATAGATGGCTAAGCACACGAGACCTTCAAGATATATAAATATGAATAAGCAATACTCCAAAAAAGCTCAAGCTTATATTTTGAAGGATAATGAACACTTTCATAGCATTTGTCCGCAAGGCTAAACGCAGAAGTTTATTAAAGGATAACTTACTCCATTGATTAATATAATTCAGCCCCACTATAAAATACATAAAGTGGCCATGTAGCAGAAAATGTGATATACCAGCAGCACTTGTACAAAGTGTTGACAACTAATATACAGTAAACTCCAAAGAATCAACTCGATATTCAACATGAATTACAAATTACTCTTCAAAGATATACATGTCAGACTTAGTCAAAACAGACAATTAAAGGGATATCTCATCTTCAAAATTCACCAAAAACAAAATAAATCAGGAAATGAGCTTAATCAACAGTACACATAAGCTGGTGTCCATATATAACAAAGTTCAAAATTCGATCTTTCACATGAACCCAAAAGCAACAGAAGCAAAAGAATCCATTTCATAATCAGTTCATCAGCAGAATAAACAGCAACAAAACCTTCCACTTCAACTATATACAAACTTAAACAAAAGCATAATAAGAAAGAAACTCAAAACAGCAAAATTAGGTATAAAACTAAAAAGCATAGAAAACCCCTATTTGAAGCCTAAGAAATACTTCACGTTCGTCGCGAGCAACTAATTACATCACAGAACATGAATAAACTCCGATCCGTATCAAGGCGAAAACATTCATACAAAATTAGGGCTTGGGTTGAAGAAGACCGAGGAAGCAATTGAAAAGATGAGAGAAATTAGGGATTTGATTGGTTACCGAAATTGAAATGAAATCCTCGGATCAGAGTTGGTTGATGCGATTGAGCTCCTCCCCGGAGTAGTAGGATTGGGTGAGGTGCCGCCGTTGCTCCTTGAGCTAGAGAGAGAAAGAAAGGGGAGAGAGAGAAAAAGAGAAACGAAAAATGAGGAAAATATAACAATGCAAGAAGAAATGTATGCTTTGGTGTGCTATCAGCATATCATACAATAATTATTTTATGTAATAATTTAATTTATAATATTTTATGCAGTACAGACAGGGAGTGTGAATGCTGACGTGGATCAGGATGCAAGGAATTAGGAAATTTCATGGTAGCATTAGGGAAATTAACTTTAAAATAAAATTCTGAATAGAATTTATTTTTAATTGTTTTTAATATCATTTTAATTATTAATAGTATTCTTATTTTATACATTCTAATGTAGAATAAAAATTAAAAACTAAAATGTATTTGATTCAGATTCAAATTTAGAATAGATTTAAGTATAGTTTTAATCTATCTACTTTTGTTTGATTCATGGAATCATTTTTCTATTTTAAAATCGAATAATTTATATTCAATTTATATTTTTCATTTTTAAAATTATTAATTTATTCATTTTAAATGATGTGTTATTTGTCAAATTTTACAAATCATTATATAAATATATTTTGTGAAATATTATGAATAAATAATATAATTTAAAATTTTGACTTTTCTTCGATTTATATTGTAAAAAAAAATAAAAGGGAGACCATAATTATTTAATTTTAAAATAGGAGAATTAATTTCGTAAAATAAGAGACCAAAATACTTTAATAATTTTTATTTATATTTTATTTTAGATGGAGTTGTAAAGTAAAAATGGTTCCAACTAACTTCTTCATTCAATATTCTTTGTCTTGTATAGGCTACAAACAAATAAGCATCAATACAATGAGAGAACCAAGTGGACCACTACAAAACTAAGCCCAAAAGACCCAAGACTCAACAAACTCTCCTTAAGTTGATTTTTATACAACAAATGACCAGTTAACACATACAGGAAAAACAAAAACTAGAAACAAAATAGTAAACTACAATTCACTTCACTTGATATGGCTTGAGTCACACATTCCTAAGCCCTCCCTTAATTTGAAAAAGGTTTCAACTTTTAAAGTCTTGGTCATAATGTATGTCAATTGATCATGTGACTTGTAAAACTTCAGTTCTAAAACTCCATCATTGTTGAGTTCCCTAAGAAAATTGTATCTTACATCAATATGTTTATATATTCCATGCATAACTGGATTTTTTTATAGCTTGATAGAAGAGTTGTTATCACAATTTATGATAGTGCTGCCACTTTGCTTTAGATGCAAATGATTCAACACAACTTCCAACCAAATGCATTGGCAGACATTAGAGACAACTGACACGAATTCAGCTTCAGTTGTGGACAGTGTGACAAAGAGTTATTTTTTTGATGACCAGTAGACTGCACTTAAATCTATTACGAATTCATATCTTGAAGTATTTTTCCTATCATAATGATCACCTACATAATCATAATCATCCAGCCCTGCATTATTCTATCATAATGAATTTAGTTCTCGTACAAGATGCCAAAACTCATAGTTGCCTTTAATAAATGTTTCAAAAATTACTTCTGCAGATAAGGTACCAGTTACTAAGATGGATTGGGATTGTTTGGGTTGAGGAAATAAGTGTTTTTGTAGCAGGGATAACAAAAAATCATTTATGCAGGTATGGTAACCGATAAACCAAGATTAATGTAACTGGTTACATGTCAAAATATTGGAATTACTGGTTTTGGTTACAGTAAGGTAACCGGTTACCAGGTTTAAGGTAACCGATTACATGATGCAAAATTGCGTAACAGGGACCTGGAAGGCGTGATGTAACCGATTACATCATTTGAGGTAATCAGTTACCAAAGGCACAGACATCAATTTCGTAAAACTTCAAAAATCCATAACTTGAGTTGTGAGTGTCTGTTTTAGTCGTCGTTCGAATAGTTGGAAAGTTGGTTTTGTGTACTTTCAATTAAAATTATTTTCAGTACCAAAATTCGAACCATTTGATGCGTTATATGTATTTTTGTGTATGTTGACATGTGTTGGATTGTGAAATGTTGAGTTTGGTTGTGTGAATGCTTGTTGTGGCTGTGTATTGCAATTGTTGCATATGTGGGCATGTATATGGTGTGTATTGGCCAATAATGGCATGATGTATTGACTGTGGTGAAAGTCATATTCATTTTGTTGTAGTTGGAATGCATTGCATGTTTGCATGAGTTGTGAGATAAGTTTTGTGCCCATGTGGGGTGTGAGCGCCTTATTCGGATTCTATGTATATAGAATCGAGTTGTTGTTGTCATTGAGGTGATCGTGTGCCCGTGTGGTGTGTGAACGATCAGGGATGTCATGTGCCCATGTGGGGTGTGAGCGACTTTAATGAAAATTCCGACGGGAATTATGATCATGAAAAAGGGATCAAATTTAAAAATAGGAATTGAATGGTACCATATACACTGAGCCTGGTTGTGAGTCTCATTACATTGCATATTGCTTGCATTGTTGTTGTGCTTGAATGATGTAGTAGTATGTTGGATATTGTTGTTGATGTGTGGAATGGGTGAGGTGCATGTGATAATTTGTTGCTTACTTTTTATCATGCTTTCTTTTATATAGTTATGATATATCACCCCTTTTGTTTGAATGTTGTCTCCACGTGGGTAACGTGCATATAATCCGTAGTAGGAGCTCCTTTGTGAGTGGAAGATGAAGTCTTCCGGCTATTCTCTTAGTTGAGCGTATGCTCTGATATGTAACATTGGGGTCATGGAACAATATGTTTTCTTATGCTATGTTTGCTTTAGATTTTGGATATCTCTTAATTTTAGTTATTTATTTAATTGAATACTATGTTTATGTTGTAATGAATATTTGTTGATTGTTTACGTTGTTTAATAAAAGTGATGTTTATAAATATTTTATTATTATCATTGTTGTTAAATAATTTTAAATGTGAAGTGTTGCATATCATGTATATGAGCAAGTGTTTGATGAAAGTAGCACCCTAAATGTTAAATGATTTATTTTACTCTAGTATTTTATTATAAATCACATTGGGGTTTTAGGGTGTTACATAATGGTATTAGAGCAGATCCGTCTGGTCGGCCAGGTTGTTTAAGTATGTTGTTCCCTAGTATGCGGCATGTTAGTGAAAACATTGTTGATGCTTGCTTTGTTTTCCATTTGCATATTTGGAATGAAACAAGTGGGGGAGAAAAGACTTGGAACCATGTGGAAAATACCTTGGAAGTTATGCACAAAATAAAGGAATTTTACACTTAGAAAATTCTAAGAAACCCTAACTTGGAAACTTTCTAATTTTATGATTCTCCTTGATCAAAACTCCTCATAAAATGAAAGATGACTTGAAATGCCCTTACTTGGCCAGAAATCTCAAAGGTTGACTTTTTTAGATCAATATTTGAATTTCTTGATCGGATGAAAACCCTAATCTTCCTCCCCCTAGACGAGGCTCATGAAATGACTTGTGATGCATTGAGATGAACACATCGATGCCTTAGACTGTATAATGAACCATGGAACCAAGTTTTGCTCAATAAATCCCATACATGTTGCTCTTGAATCAAGATCTTGGCTTAGAGACAAAAGATAGAAGGAAGAGATCAAACCCTCAAAAACCTAATCCTAAGATGATTGGGTGAGCTCATTGAGACCTATTGAAGAATGTGAGAACCTTTGTAGCTTTAACATGTCATGAGACTAAGGACATCTTCTCTCTCATTTCCTTGCACAACTATTCCTTATCTTGAGGAAAACCAATGACATAAGATACCATGATCTCATGCCTTAGAGAACAAATGATGCATGTATGCTTGTTATGACGTAAGGGAAATGCAAATGTATGTAAAGCATAATTCCCTTGTGATTAATGGAAATATGGAGGCAAATTTTGCGGTGTTACAACAAGGATGTTTTCATTATGATGCACAGTTTTGAGGAAATTGTCCTGATGGTTGTAATCACATAGTTATGTTGTTTAGTCCCTCATATTTATTTGTCTTGTTGTTTAGTTGTGACTGGGATTTTTGTTTAGTTGTTGTTTAAATTGATTTAACTAAATATACTGATATTAATGAAATGAATGTTGTTATTATAATCAAATAAAATGGTTACATATAAAATTACTCAACATAGCCTCATAGGAACCAAAGAGATTTCGATGTTGTGTACATGGATATGTATCACACGATCCATTGATAGAACCATACCTACGTGCAAGAGGTTTTGGTAATGCACTTAACATAATCACATACTCTGTTGATTACAAATTTATCCTTGCTTTGGCGGAAAGATGGAGACCCGGGACCCATACATTTCACCTTCCATTTGGTGAATGTACTGGTACACTAGAGGACATGTACGTGTTATTGGGTCTATGTATCGATGATACGAATGTTAATGGTCGAGCTAACCAAGATATTCTATATGCGAAGAATTGTTGGGTGCCCCTTTGTGTGAAGACACAACTATGGGAAAATCTCCAAGTCAACCTAGGGGTTAAGGTATTAATCTAAAATACCTTAAACAATACTATTCAAGTTTAATATTAAGCGACTAATCGACTGAGTATGAAAAAAAAATTAAAGCTCAGTGCTATATTATGATTTTTTATTTTAGGAAACTAGTAATACGGTAAATATTATGCATTTTCCGTTGCTACGAAACATAAATAAAATAGGAATATATAGTTGAGATTCAGTTGTGTTGTCTCATCTATATAATTCGTTGTGTAAAAATGCAAAAAATGATACTTGTTCGTTTTATTCTTGCGCCTTTTTGCTACAAGCATGAAGTTGGTCGAGAATGTCGTCACTCGCCCCGGTTAATGAGAAGCCATTCACATTCCCCTTCACAACAAAGTAAGTTTATCCTAATACTTCGAATTTGATAGGCTTTATACTACAACTAACTGTAAATAATGTATTTTCAATTTTTCTTTTAGGTGGTCCGTTCTGGGGACGAACTACAAAAGATGTCCCAAACACGTTATAATAGTGTATCGTAATCTTTTAGATCACCTTGGATCAAATGATGTATTACAACTAAACAACTATAAATTTGATTTTAATATTACCAGATTACAAATCTTCTAATCATGTATTTTTCATATACAGTTTATCTGGAGGCCGTATCTTGGTCTTGACCATAAGGTTAACCCCGAGGATGTTGCACTTTGGACAACAAAAACACTAATCATCAGGTTCACCACTATATAGATGCACCAGAGTGACCGTGTGAAACTGTAGTTCGACATGCACCAACAAATTCCAGACCTTCCAAAGTGCTTGGGAGACTGACATCAACAAAGAGTCGATGTCCAATGGGGTTACTCCAATTGGAAAAATTTCACTAAAGAAATGTGTTGTCAATAGAGGAATCAACGTCGACACATCTTAAACGAACCTATCATACAAGGTGTTAGACCAACTTTGCATTATATGACTTGGTTTAGGTCAGTTACAACGACACAATTTGCGTATGAACCTAAGTATTTGATCGACCCACGCCAACGAGCTTCATCATCATACACCTAACAACAAACTCACACCCAACAACCAACCCTACACCATTACCAAACCTAATAACCTACACTACATAATTACCAAACCCTACAACAATGTCAACCCACCTAAACCCAACAACCAACCTCACAATGTCACCATACCATATACGCCCAACCACCAAACACCCAACCTCGCAACCAACATATGCCACACACCCAAACACAACCAAAAACATAACCCATACCATCAATAACCATATGTCGCTACCACATATGTCTATAGCCCTAATAATTCATACGATTCCATCCTATCCCACTATAATCCCTTACCAATGAACACCCCCAAACATCCCATTGCCAAAGCACCTAACCACCACATGATTTTCTTACACCATAAAAACCATGCTTTGTTTCTAAAACGATTCAATGTCCTAATTCAACCAACCATACCATCCATATAACACAACCACAACGACCCAACTACGACAACATGGGCACCAAACTCGATTAAGGTAACGTCGTTGGCGGCACCCCAACTCTTGGCGAGAAATGATTGATTTTTTTTAAATACGCTAGGACCCTCGCATCAACCAACTTTTTCTCAGGCCAATACTCAAAGACCCCAAACACCTTAGGGAAATCATGGGAGACCTCGAAGGCAGGCGAATGCGTCGAGATATGGAATCGGAGGACGTTTCGATCAGACAAATCATTGATTTTGTATTCAATTTTTATGTAATTGAATTTTATGAAATAATATTATAAATTATTTTTAATTTTCTTTTTTATTTCAATATTTTTTAATTAAAATTATTTATAAAAAAAACAAAGCAATAGTCATTACCTATAGCCATTTGTAGTGACATCATGTATATGCATTAGTTAAAAAGATCAAAACATGCACCACCTTAAATGGCTACTCCTCTTATCGTCTAATTGTTTTTTGGTTGACACGTGGTTAATGTGAATAATTATTTGAAAATGTGATTATTTTAATATTTAATTTGAAAAAAAATGATTATTTTAAAAAAAATTCTTACGGGATGATTTACTGTTTTATTTTTTTCCATAAATAACCCAATTGAAAGTAATCCTACTTAAAAGATGTCAGATATTAAATATATGCGTCTCTTTCTATCAAACTTCTATCTAACTTTAATTCTTGACATTGTAAGAATTATCTTTAGTTGGGCGAGGCATAAATTACAGAGCAGTACCAAGCTGTCCATTCCACACTGGAAATAGAATAGTTCATACTATGAATGAGAGTAAAATTGTAACTAGTTATGCAGGCAAGAATTCATATACCCCAGTCCCCAGCATGAGATCCTCTTACAAGAAAATGGTTGCTATTCCAATGAATATTAGAAATTGCCCACTTTAAAAGGATAAGATAAAAAAAAGGCGGCAATGGATCTTTAACTCCTCAATTATTCATGATAACTGCGTTGACATGAATTTTAGAATTGAAAAATATAAAGGAAAAACTGTTTCAATTAATCTTTATCACCACTGTAATTACCTTATTATACGTGCTGTCTTTTGTATAATTCTATGAAAATTCGATAGGAGGAGATGAAACTAGGAATCATATATACCTGTTTGCTGCTGGATCCGAGCAGATATAACATAGTTTAAGCCAGTAATTGAAACAAAACCGATTCTTTTTGACAACCCTTTCCATGAATTGACTAAAATTGTCTATATTTAAGCTCAGAGACACACAAGGATAAGGCATCTTTCACTTGCATGTTATTTGAGTCCATATCAAGAGCATCTTCGTATAGTCTTTTAGCCTGCTGAAGTAATTTCAACTTCTCCTTACTACTTCCTGGCCTTAAGCGAGATCTCTGCTGTAAAGTCATACCCCATCTGAATAAAGCTGCAATTCAACCCGGTAAATCCAAGTTAATTAAGGAGATAACAATTTCTGCTTAATCATAGATAAATTGCAACTTATATTAGTGTAGTGCAAATATTGTGTTTGCCATTTGGCTCAGCTATGATGCATGTGAATGTTACAAAGACCTAAATTCCTTTTCTCAATGCAGTTTTTCAAACATATCTTTTACACAATCATGTGACATTTTTACACAATCAGGTTGAACCAGGTAGCATAATATTCTATAGTTGTGTCTGTGTGTGAACATTAAAAATGGAAAATTCAGGAACAAAACATAACAGTGTAATACCATCTGGTGCATAAACATTTCCTTTTAACAGCATAGCATCAAACTTGTCAATTGCAGCCAAGAATACTTTTTCAGCCTCAAAAGCTGCACCCTGTGATATTTAAAAATACACATTAATATAGAAACAGAATGTACAACATAAGTCAGCATGGTTAACTGGAAGAACTTGAGTTAAGCAAACAACTAAGTCACAGATGCATTTATATCAAATTACACATATTTCTAAACATAAGTGAAAGAAAGAAGTGTATTAACATGTAATCTCTTGGGGAGGACAACATCGTAACAAATTGATTGAAAACAGAAACATGTAATTTAATAATGTTAAGAATCAAGTTAATGCCTACCGGGCCGATATCTGCTACCAATTGACCACGGAAAGATAGTGCAAGGCCCCAATTATATAGGGCTCTCACATCATTTGAATCAATTGATAATGCCAGTCTATACTTTCTTCCTGCATTCACCAGTAGCTCTTCACACTCTTCACATACTTCAATAAGCAATTGCATAGCTTCTTTTTTACTGGTAATTTTATTTCGCAGCTCCTTCGATATTCTACTATGTTTTGCGGATGATGGTTGGATGTTTCCCGAAAGAAGAGTTCTCAGTTCACGACTAATCTTCAATTTTAATTCTCCATGAAGAAGATAAGTGTTTCCTAGCTGTCCTACAGCCAACAAACTCATAGGCTTCAAGTCCACAGCTTTGGAGAGTAAGTTTGCAGATCTATATAACATGATTTCAGCTTGTTCGCCATCATAAACACCCTTTACAAACTCTTTTGCTTGTTTTAGAAGATCTGTTGCTTCACCAAGATACTTATCAAACATTATATCATCTGAAATTTTTGTAGACGGAGGAGCATTGAATTCATTCTCACTCTCAGAAATGTTTAGCTGAAATTCACTAGTTCCGCGGATATATCTACGGAAGATTTCAACGTAAAACAAAAAAGAGTGCGTCTAGAGATATATCGCCAAAATCATAGAGGGCATAATTGAAAACGCACATGGTGTGTAAGAGACCCATGAGATGGGATAAGAAATTCTCTCAAATATTCAAAATACTTAAGTAAATCAATTGTCTATTTTATAATTTATTTTATTATTTATTTTAAAATGTTACACCGATAATTATTGTGTTATATAAGACTTCATTTTACTGTTTTTTATGTAGCACTTTGTGACCTGTGAAAAACAAGTTGTGGGTAAGGTTTGACGGGAAGTGCAACTGAGGTAAGGTTTGACGGGAAGTGCAACTGAAACAACCGGTCAGTCAGATACATTTGAATGTGTGATGATAGACTGATAAACCTTGAGAGTATACAAATGACGAATTCTGATATAGCTTGTTGAGTGTAGCCCTCTAATATTGGGAGCTCTCATGGAACACACTTTGTACTCATGAACTGTGTATTGAAAAACACTTGACATGTATTAACACCACCACATACATGTTGGACACAGATGCTTCTCTATTTTTGAAGTATTTTTCAAAAACATAGAAAAAAGAACTATAAATATGATCAATCAAATGGCCGGTTTTAGTGAAAATTACTCTACAAAAGAATCTTGGTATACATACCCCTTACTGAAAAAGCTCTTAAACATGCGAATTTATAATGTCTTGTTGAACAAGTTAGTATACATACCTTTCATATGATGAGCTCTTGTATTCAAAAGATATAAAGGTCCTTCCTTTTGGGCGATGATGATAATTGGAGAAGATTCATGCTGTCAACTAAGATATGGTGAAAAAGCCCAATAATTTGGGAGTGAGAGCTTTGAAACAACTAATGTTGTATGTCTTATGAAATTGGAGTGAGAGCTTTGATAAAGAAATAATGTGTTATGGTGTAATGTGATGCAGGATAAGTATGGAAGACTAAACCTGTTGTTAGATTTAGTTCAAGCCAAGACGTGGTTACTAAAAGTTCTTATATTCTAAAACTGTTGAAGAAACTCAGTTATTTTAATTATCATCAAAATTTGAGGCACATACACATAAGCAAGCATCAGGGCTTCATTCACATGAGCCAGATTTACAAGCCGAAGCATAGTTCTTACAATTGAGTCATAGTCTAAAATTAAGAAACATAAAATGTGATTTTACAATTTAGTCATAGCCTTTTCCCAGACAATTCAGACAGCGCTGTACCCTGCAACAAAAACCATTATCAACTACAATTTCCTTGCAATTCAGCTTCAAGACAAGACAACCCCAAATGAAAGCAAAATGAGAAAATGGAAGAAAAAAGAACTAACAAACCTGTTTCCATCACAAGTAGGACAAACACATGGGTTAATTGCAATAGGATCATACATTGGAGACCAAGCAATGGTTGAATTCCCATTACATAATTTGCATATATAAAACCCCTTCCCTCTACAAGCCATACACGGCAACGCTATCTTTTTCTACAAACACAAACACATCTTGTTACACCAATTTCCAAATAACATGATAATAAAACAGTGCATTTTTAGTACTACAAAATTGCAATCCTTACCCGTTTATTCTCAGCCACAACGTGAAGTGCTTTGAGTGTAAGTGTAGAAGCCACGTTCAGCGTTGCAACTCCACCGAATACAACTGCAGCACCCGTAACCCATGTTCGATATGGCTTCGGAATTGAATTCATGTCGAAAAATATCCACGTTTTTTCTAACAGGCAATTTCACAAACACTTGAACCGCAACTCAAACCCCAAACTACGTGTCGTTCATTTACGTTTATCTCACAAAAAAAACACTGCCTCGTGTTTTAACGCTTTAAATACTTCTATATATCCTATTCCTATAAACGACACGCGTTTAGAATTATGGTTCATTACGACATCTACGACACGTCGTTTAATTAGTTTAGCCTTTCGTCACCATCGTTCTGAATTTCGTTGCTTCATCAAACTTGTGTACAAGAACTGAAGAACAATAAGAACAATCTTCAATGAAATGAACTTCGTTATCGCTAAAATTCCTATTCATCTATTCAATTCTCACTCACCGTGTTTTCTCTATCGATCTCGTGTACCTTCGATTCTTCTTCCCAGTTCAAGCACAAAATGGACACGTGGCATCAAAACCCGAAGAGTAGGAGCTACGAATGAATCTACCTCGAGTATCTATGGAGGTTGGGATGAACTACGCAGCTCAGAAGGTTCCGGTGAGTATGAATCGTTGCGCAATTTTCTTGTTTCAATTGGAATCGATGATAGGAAGAATGCTTTTGTGTTCCTCATGGGGATTGTTTGTGCGATGGCGATTTCTAGGGTTAGGATTTCTTCTGTGCTTATTCTTCCTGCTTCTGCTTTGGTTTTCGCCGCTGGTTATACCGTAGGATTTTTTCGAAATGGAGTGTTTTCGTTCGGTGAAGTTAGCGTGAGTGGAAGTAATAAGAGGAAAGAAAAAGATGAGAAATTGAAGAGTTTGGATGAATTCTTTGATGAGATTGATAATGGGGTTAATAGTTTGAAGAGTGATGTACAAAATTCTATTAATAGTAAAAAGATTAAAATTGGTGATTTATATGGTTATGTTGAAGCTGCTGATAAGATAAAGTTGTCAACTTTGAATGTTAGGAATATTGTTAAGAATTTGATTGATAATGAGGAAAAGTTGAATGGTGTTTTTGTTGAGAATCATAAAACTGCTAGAAGGAAGAAACAAGTTGGAGAAGCTGGGTACCAAATGCTGCAATATATTGGTAGTCTATTTCAGGAAAATTTGGGTAGCTCGAATTCTACTAAAGTCAGAGAGAATGTGGAGAAAACGTTGGGTCAAACTCGAGGAAACAGTGCTTTGCCTCCGGTTGAAGACAGGCCTTTGAATTTGGTTGATGATGGTAAAGTAAATGGTAAGTTGGACTCTTCTCAAGATTTGCTTACTAACTCTGTTTCGGATATGGACAGAAATGGAAGACGGATAAGTACTAATTCTGAGAAAGAAGATTTAGGTGTAAGGGACAATCGCAAATACGCTGACAAATTTAATGACAGGGAAGAGTTTAGTCAGCGGAACAAAGGGTTGAGATTCACAAATAACCGTAGCTTCTCTTTGAAGATGGATTCCAGCAGCGTGACAGACATGTGGGAATTCCATGACAGTCGGCTTGATTCTGAAAGGTTTAAAGTCAGAATGAAACGTGTGGAGAGCGAGACTTCTTTTGTGCGTGAGCAGTTGCATAATCAAGGCCGTGAAACTCTCAGGTCTTCTCTTGACAAGAGGGATAGTGGGTCTGATAGGTCTCAGTATAAAGAAGATAGAGATAGTGTGAATTATGATGTTGATCGCGTTCTTGATGGTGACTTGTCTGAGAGTGAGAATGAATTCAATGCTCCTCCGTCTACAAAAATTTCAGATGATATAATGTTTGATAAGTATCTTGGTGAAGCAACAGATCTTCTAAAACAAGCAAAAGAGTTTGTAAAGGGTGTTTATGATGGCGAACAAGCTGAAATCATGTTATATAGATCTGCAAACTTACTCTCCAAAGCTGTGGACTTGAAGCCTATGAGTTTGTTGGCTGTAGGACAGCTAGGAAACACTTATCTTCTTCATGGAGAATTAAAATTGAAGATTAGTCGTGAACTGAGAACTCTTCTTTCGGGAAACATCCAACCATCATCCGCAAAACATAGTAGAATATCGAAGGAGCTGCGAAATAAAATTACCAGTAAAAAAGAAGCTATGCAATTGCTTATTGAAGTATGTGAAGAGTGTGAAGAGCTACTGGTGAATGCAGGAAGAAAGTATAGACTGGCATTATCAATTGATTCAAATGATGTGAGAGCCCTATATAATTGGGGCCTTGCACTATCTTTCCGTGGTCAATTGGTAGCAGATATCGGCCCGGTAGGCATTAACTTGATTCTTAACATTATTAAATTACATGTTTCTGTTTTCAATCAATTTGTTACGATGTTGTCCTCCCCAAGAGATTACATGTTAATACACTTCTTTCTTTCACTTATGTTTAGAAATATGTGTAATTTGATATAAATGCATCTGTGACTTAGTTGTTTGCTTAACTCAAGTTCTTCCAGTTAACCATGCTGACTTATGTTGTACATTCTGTTTCTATATTAATGTGTATTTTTAAATATCACAGGGTGCAGCTTTTGAGGCTGAAAAAGTATTCTTGGCTGCAATTGACAAGTTTGATGCTATGCTGTTAAAAGGAAATGTTTATGCACCAGATGGTATTACACTGTTATGTTTTGTTCCTGAATTTTCCATTTTTAATGTTCACACACAGACACAACTATAGAATATTATGCTACCTGGTTCAACCTGATTGTGTAAAAATGTCACATGATTGTGTAAAAGATATGTTTGAAAAACTGCATTGAGAAAAGGAATTTAGGTCTTTGTAACATTCACATGCATCATAGCTGAGCCAAATGGCAAACACAATATTTGCACTACACTAATATAAGTTGCAATTTATCTATGATTAAGCAGAAATTGTTATCTCCTTAATTAACTTGGATTTACCGGGTTGAATTGCAGCTTTATTCAGATGGGGTATGACTTTACAGCAGAGATCTCGCTTAAGGCCAGGAAGTAGTAAGGAGAAGTTGAAATTACTTCAGCAGGCTAAAAGACTATACGAAGATGCTCTTGATATGGACTCAAATAACATGCAAGTGAAAGATGCCTTATCCTTGTGTGTCTCTGAGCTTAAATATAGACAATTTTAGTCAATTCATGGAAAGGGTTGTCAAAAAGAATCGGTTTTGTTTCAATTACTGGCTTAAACTATGTTATATCTGCTCGGATCCAGCAGCAAACAGGTATATATGATTCCTAGTTTCATCTCCTCCTATCGAATTTTCATAGAATTATACAAAAGACAGCACGTATAATAAGGTAATTACAGTGGTGATAAAGATTAATTGAAACAGTTTTTCCTTTATATTTTTCAATTCTAAAATTCATGTCAACGCAGTTATCATGAATAATTGAGGAGTTAAAGATCCATTGCCGCCTTTTTTTTATCTTATCCTTTTAAAGTGGGCAATTTCTAATATTCATTGGAATAGCAACCATTTTCTTGTAAGAGGATCTCATGCTGGGGACTGGGGTATATGAATTCTTGCCTGCATAACTAGTTACAATTTTACTCTCATTCATAGTATGAACTATTCTATTTCCAGTGTGGAATGGACAGCTTGGTACTGCTCTGTAATTTATGCCTCGCCCAACTAAAGATAATTCTTACAATGTCAAGAATTAAAGTTAGATAGAAGTTTGATAGAAAGAGACGCATATATTTAATATCTGACATCTTTTAAGTAGGATTACTTTCAATTGGGTTATTTATGGAAAAAAATAAAACAGTAAATCATCCCGTAAGAATTTTTTTTAAAATAATCATTTTTTTTCAAATTAAATATTAAAATAATCACATTTTCAAATAATTATTCACATTAACCACGTGTCAACCAAAAAACAATTAGACGATAAGAGGAGTAGCCATTTAAGGTGGTGCATGTTTTGATCTTTTTAACTAATGCATATACATGATGTCACTACAAATGGCTATAGGTAATGACTATTGCTTTGTTTTTTTTATAAATAATTTTAATTAAAAAATATTGAAATAAAAAAGAAAATTAAAAATAATTTATAATATTATTTCATAAAATTCAATTACATAAAAATTGAATACAAAATCAATGATTTGTCTGATCGAAACGTCCTCCGATTCCATATCTCGACGCATTCGCCTGCCTTCGAGGTCTCCCATGATTTCCCTAAGGTGTTTGGGGTCTTTGAGTATTGGCCTGAGAAAAAGTTGGTTGATGCGAGGGTCCTAGCGTATTTAAAAAAAATCAATCATTTCTCGCCAAGAGTTGGGGTGCCGCCAACGACGTTACCTTAATCGAGTTTGGTGCCCATGTTGTCGTAGTTGGGTCGTTGTGGTTGTGTTATATGGATGGTATGGTTGGTTGAATTAGGACATTGAATCGTTTTAGAAACAAAGCATGGTTTTTATGGTGTAAGAAAATCATGTGGTGGTTAGGTGCTTTGGCAATGGGATGTTTGGGGGTGTTCATTGGTAAGGGATTATAGTGGGATAGGATGGAATCGTATGAATTATTAGGGCTATAGACATATGTGGTAGCGACATATGGTTATTGATGGTATGGGTTATGTTTTTGGTTGTGTTTGGGTGTGTGGCATATGTTGGTTGCGAGGTTGGGTGTTTGGTGGTTGGGCGTATATGGTATGGTGACATTGTGAGGTTGGTTGTTGGGTTTAGGTGGGTTGACATTGTTGTAGGGTTTGGTAATTATGTAGTGTAGGTTATTAGGTTTGGTAATGGTGTGGGGTTGGTTGTTGGGTGTGAGTTTGTTGTTAGGTGTATGATGATGAAGCTCGTTGGCGTGGGTCGATCAAATACTTAGGTTCATACGCAAATTGTGTCGTTGTAACTGACCTAAACCAAGTCATATAATGCAAAGTTGGTCTAACACCTTGTATGATAGGTTCGTTTAAGATGTGTCGACGTTGATTCCTCTATTGACAACACATTTCTTTAGTGAAATTTTTCCAATTGGAGTAACCCCATTGGACATCGACTCTTTGTTGATGCCAGTCTCCCAAGCACTTTGGAAGGTCTGGAATTTGTTGGTGCATGTCGAACTACAGTTTCACACGGTCACTCTGGTGCATCTATATAGTGGTGAACCTGATGATTAGTGTTTTTGTTGTCCAAAGTGCAACATCCTCGGGGTTAACCTTATGGTCAAGACCAAGATACGGCCTCCAGATAAACTGTATATGAAAAATACATGATTAGAAGATTTGTAATTTGGTAATATTAAAATCAAATTTATAGTTGTTTAGTTGTAATACATCATTTGATCCAAGGTGATCTAAAAGATTACGATACACTATTATAACGTGTTTGGGACATCTTTTGTAGTTCGTCCCCAGAACGGACCACCTAAAAGAAAAATTGAAAATACATTATTTACAGTTAGTTGTAGTATAAAGCCTATCAAATTCGAAGTATTAGGATAAACTTACTTTGTTGTGAAGGGGAATGTGAATGGCTTCTCATTAACCGGGGCGAGTGACGACATTCTCGACCAACTTCATGCTTGTAGCAAAAAGGCGCAAGAATAAAACGAACAAGTATCATTTTTTGCATTTTTACACAACGAATTATATAGATGAGACAACACAACTGAATCTCAACTATATATTCCTATTTTATTTATGTTTCGTAGCAACGGAAAATGCATAATATTTACCGTATTACTAGTTTCCTAAAATAAAAAATCATAATATAGCACTGAGCTTTAATTTTTTTTTCATACTCAGTCGATTAGTCGCTTAATATTAAACTTGAATAGTATTGTTTAAGGTATTTTAGATTAATACCTTAACCCCTAGGTTGACTTGGAGATTTTCCCATAGTTGTGTCTTCACACAAAGGGGCACCCAACAATTCTTCGCATATAGAATATCTTGGTTAGCTCGACCATTAACATTCGTATCATCGATACATAGACCCAATAACACGTACATGTCCTCTAGTGTACCAGTACATTCACCAAATGGAAGGTGAAATGTATGGGTCTCGGGTCTCCATCTTTCCGCCAAAGCAAGGATAAATTTGTAATCAACAGAGTATGTGATTATGTTAAGTGCATTACCAAAACCTCTTGCACGTAGGTATGGTTCTATCAATGGATCGTGTGATACATATCCATGTACACAACATCGAAATCTCTTTGGTTCCTATGAGGCTATGTTGAGTAATTTTATATGTAACCATTTTATTTGATTATAATAACAACATTCATTTCATTAATATCAGTATATTTAGTTAAATCAATTTAAACAACAACTAAACAAAAATCCCAGTCACAACTAAACAACAAGACAAATAAATATGAGGGACTAAACAACATAACTATGTGATTACAACCATCAGGACAATTTCCTCAAAACTGTGCATCATAATGAAAACATCCTTGTTGTAACACCGCAAAATTTGCCTCCATATTTCCATTAATCACAAGGGAATTATGCTTTACATACATTTGCATTTCCCTTACGTCATAACAAGCATACATGCATCATTTGTTCTCTAAGGCATGAGATCATGGTATCTTATGTCATTGGTTTTCCTCAAGATAAGGAATAGTTGTGCAAGGAAATGAGAGAGAAGATGTCCTTAGTCTCATGACATGTTAAAGCTACAAAGGTTCTCACATTCTTCAATAGGTCTCAATGAGCTCACCCAATCATCTTAGGATTAGGTTTTTGAGGGTTTGATCTCTTCCTTCTATCTTTTGTCTCTAAGCCAAGATCTTGATTCAAGAGCAGCATGTAGGGGATTTCTTGAGCAAAACCTGGTTCCATGGTTCATTATACAGTCTAAGGCATTTATGTGTTCATCTCAATGCATCACAAGTCATTTCATGAGCCTCGTCTAGGGGAAGGAAGATCAGGGTTTTCATCTGATTAAGAAATTCAAATATTAATATAAAAAAGTCAACCTTTGAGATTTCTGGCCAAGTAAGGGCATTTCAAGTCATCTTTCATGTTATGAGGAGTTTTGATCAAGGAGAATCATAAAATTAGAAAGTTTCCAAGTTAGGGTTTCTTAGAATTTTCTAAGTGTAAAATTCCTTTATTTTGTGCATAACTTCCAAGGTATTTTCCTCATGGTTCCAAGTCTTTTCTCCCCCACTTGTTTCATTCCAAATATGCAAATGGAAAACAAAGCAAGAATCAACAATGTTTTCACAAACATGTCGCATACTAGGGAACAACATACTTAAACAACCTGGCCGACCAGACGGATCTGCTCTAATACCATTATGTAACACCCTAAAACCCCAACGTGATTTATAATAAAATACTAGAGTAAAATAAATCATTTAACATTTAGGATGCTACTATCATCAAACACTTGCTCATATACATGATATGCAACACATCACATTTAAAATTATTTAACAACAATGATAATAATAAAATATTTATAAACATCACTTTTATTAAAACAACGTAAACAATCAACAAATATTCATTACAACATAAACATAATATTCAATTAAATAAATAACTAAAATTAAGAGATATCCAAAATCTAAAGCAAACATAGCATACGAAAACATATTGTTCCATGACCCCAGTGTTACATATCAGAGCATACGCCTAACTAAGAGAATAACCGGAAGACTTCATCTCCCACTCACAAAGGAGCTCCTACTACGGATTATATGCACGTTACCCACATGGAGACAACATTCAAACAGAAGGGCTGATATATCATAACTATATAAAAGAAAACATGATAAAAAGTAAGCAACAAATTATCACATGCACCTCACCCATTCCACACATCAACAACAACATCCAACATACTACTACATCATTCAAGCACAACAACAATGCAAGCAATATGCAATGTAATGAGACTCACAACCAGGCTCAGTGTATATGGTACCATTCAATTCCTATTTCTAAATTTGATCCCTTTTTCATGATCATAATTTCCGTCGGAATTTTCATTAAAGTCGCTCATACCCCACATGGGCACATGACATCCCTGATCATTCACACACCACACGGGCACACGATCACCTTAATTAACCCAGATTCGTTAGTCGTAGACACACACACACACACACAATATGTTATAGAAACTAATAATTTATGCTACACATAACATTATCATTTGTTTACTTTGTGTCTACTCTACCATCTATCTTGGATAACAGTAAAACATTACTTCTTTGACGTTATCCAAGACAAAGAGCTTCTAAAATTCAATGTAAACAGTAATAATTTAAAAGACATTATTTAAGAAAAAGTAAACAAATGATATTATTACGTGTAACATAAGTTATTAGTCAAACTCTGTAGCTGATTGCAGTGAATCTATTTTCATCGTACAACACATTGAATGAAGATTAATGGCTACACCAAAACAACACATTGAAGAGATACAAATAATAAAGTTTACTATTGACGGGAAACCTAATCCCTTGACTCAAGATCTTCATCATGTTGACTTTAAATATATGTTTTTAGTCTCTATAACATTATATATACGTCTCTGACTATTTAGTTTGACTTAATTAAAAAATATTTTTTGACTAGTTTCGCAGATATATCTACGAAAAGTTTCAACGTAAAATAAACAAATGGTGTGTTCGAAAGTGTATCAGCGAAATCAAGGAACATAATTAAAAATGAAGCAGGTGGCTAAGAGATACTTGGGGTGGATTGAGAAATTCTCATATTTGATTTTGCATGCAATTGTATTTTATCTACTTCTAGTTTATAAATAGTGTAAACTAAAGAAAAATGCAAAATGCAACTAAAATGGAAGGAGTGTTAATTATCATAAGGCCTTGTTTGAAATAATGTACCCATTGAAGTTGTAAAGATAGGATCGCATGGATACTCTGCAGAAATTTTATGGCTTGACTGGACAGGAAGTGAGTAATGAAAAGTCAAACATCCTTTTTTCGAAAAATATCTCTAGCAGTTTGAGGAATAAGTTACTCCGTATATCCAAATTTAGAGAGACCTTTAAGTTTGAGAAATACTTGGGAGTTCCTATTAGTGGCAGGAATTTGAAAAAAGTCAACTACTATTATATTATCGATCAAATTTCATCCAGGTTGTCGAATTGAAAGGCTAACTTGTCGTTCGCAGGCCATATTACGCTTGCTAAAAGTGTCTTTGAGGTTGTTCTTATATATACGATGATGACAAGCTTACTCCTAAGTCTTGTGTGGAAGAGATCCAACGTTTACTAAGAAACTTCATTTGGGGCGATTTCGACAGTGGCAAGAAGATACATGCAGTAAACTGCAAAATGGTAGTTATGCCTAAGGAAAATGGTGGCTTAGGGATAAGGGATCTTTCGGCCATGAACCATGCTTGTATTTTGAAGTTGGCATGAGAGCTAATTAATGGGGAAAATGACTTATGGTGCACAGTTTTGTGAGGCTTATACAACACTGTGCCCTTGAGCCAAAGCAATTATAGTAGGAAGTCATGTTCAGATTTATGGAGGGCCATTAACAAGACTGTTGTCCATTTATCGAATCATGACAAATGGATTATAGGTAATGGCAGAAGTATGGATGCATGAGAGGATAATTGGTTAGAGGTCGGGACATGTATTCGCAAGCAAGTTCCTTTTATTATGGATTCTGCTAAGGGTGCTAAGGTTTGCGACTTGGTTACTGTTAGTGGAGATTGGAATTGAAAGTTGCTGCATTCGTGGTTACCACCTGATATGTTAAATAAATTTTTATATATTCAGCCTCCTAATGACAGTTTGGAGCATGATTTTTTTCATGGATGATTTGAGGGCAAACTTTGGGTCAGTGAAACAACTTTATGGTTTTATGATTCAAGTTGATAATAACAAAGTGGATCGCAATTGGAAGAAAATTTGGAGGTTGCGAGTTCTGGAAAGGGTCAAGAATTTTGTTTGGTTGCTAAAACACAATAGATTGTTAACTAATAACAACAAGAGTCGTAAAGGTATTGGTTCAGGTGCGTGTAAGATGTGTGGTCACGTAATCGAATCTACTCTTCATGTTTTCCGCGATTGTCCGTATGTGTGGGAGATTTGGGTGAATTTTGTGTCATTGACCTTAAAGGTTGAGTTTTTTTTAATGTGGAGTTTAATGAGTGAATCAAATTGAATATTAATTACAATCTTAAGGAAGATGTGAGGTGGAATGCGACTTGGGCTATAACTAGCCACACTCTTTGGTATTTGCGTAATCAAAAGGAGCATAATGAGGAATTAGTAAGACCTTTTAATCCCATGCTGCAAGTGAAAGACGCGATTAAAGGATTATGTAGATGCCATGATTCTAAATAAAAAGGTCGTGGGTAGGAATAAAGAGGCGTGTTTATAAAGTGGATCGATTTCACTGAAACCCGATATAGTTAAATTAAATGTGGACGACGCTTGCATAAAGGAGTTGAGGTTGGTTGTGGAGGTATTATTAGAGATGATAAGGGGTGTTGGTTAGAAGTATTTTCTAAGAGTGTAGACATGTGTAATAACTACTTGGCTGAGCTATGGGGGATGCTTAAAGGCTTGATCCTTGTTCTAGACCTTAGGTTCATAAAGGGTAGATGTGGAAGTAAACTCATCGGAAGTGGTGTTGGATATTAACCAGGGGAGAACTAAGAGAAGTGAAAGAGGGTACTTGCTAAGGAAGATTGGCAGTCTGCTTTGTAGATTTGAGAAAGCCCATGTGAAACATGTGTTTAGTGGATCAAATCGGTGTGCAGATTCTTTTCCTAAATCTGGGTGTACCTTGAATGGGAATTCCCTTCGATATCTCACTGCTCCTATTTTTGTTGAGAAGTTTCTAGTTGATGATATTGGTGGTGGTGGTGGTGGGGGGGGGGGGTCGCCTCCAGGGAGATTTTTTTGTAGTCTCGTTCTTTCCTTTGTACCTTTAAAAGTAGATGATGACCCCAAATTAGGATATTTTGAGGAGTGCGCTACGTCGAAATGATGATCTATCTTCTCCATCAGAGGACACTGCTTCATTGATTTGAATTTGGATCAAGCGAGATCTAACAGTGTAATTTCATGGGAATTAATAGTCGTTTCCCACAGATGGCACCAATATCCAGATCAGAACCAGAATTATGTTTGGATTGCAATGTTGCATTACTAATGTGGCGGTACAAGTCTCCGATATGGTATAATGCGGAGGCGAACCTGCAAGGTTAACACTCCAATACCCAAGTCATTGAATGAGTTCAAAAGGAGAGGGGGATAAAATTAAAAAAATAGTGAATGTACCTTGAAACTTATACGTGTATAAGTATTTATACCCCTGGATCAAGTAATCATATAGATTTTACTACATTATTCGATTATTTTATTAAAAATGTATCACTCCATCACATACATTCAAGTTGGATGGAACAAAAAATTGTGAATTGGATGGAATGAATCCATCATGTTCCATTCCATTCCATTCATTATTTACAAATCTAAAGAATGCAATCTCATTAGTTACCACTCAATTCTATTCCATGTAATCTCATACCACCATCCAAACATACCATGAATGAAATTCACAATTACTAAATCTGGTTAAGGTTCGATGATGACGATGAAATTTTTTAGGCGTGTCTATTTCATTTGTGGTATATAAATCTCTGTATTTTTCTTACCGGTGTAATTCAGATTCTACAATCCAAACAATGTTTTAATGGTCTTTATATAAACAAAATACATTAACTATTCAATAAATTCAAAAAAATACATTAATTATTCAATAAATTAAAAAAATTCTTTATAATAGTGACCAAAAATAATATATTTTAATTATAATTTAATGTTTTATTATATTTAATATTTATATAATTATTCTTGCTTTTGTTTTTGTATTTCCAAACCGTTCAAATTATACTATTTAGATTATATAGAATACAAAATATGTTTTTGGTCTTGAATACAAACATCCAAACTATTGTTCATACTTATATACAGCTGAGTCCATGCTAAAGTACAAGCCATAACCGAACCAGGTCCAATTTGACAAACAATTCCTTCTCTACCATTCATATTACTATTCCCCATCATCATCATCGATTCCTTATCTCTCACAACGTGCTTTGCGGTGATTTTTCTCGTTGTCTCAAAGAAAAATGAAAGAATCTCTACCTGCATGGGTTGACACGATGTAGACATTGCAGAGATCTCCATTTACGACTAGAATTTAATATCCCTATCCTAAATTGAATTTTGAAGTTAATAATATTTTTACTTCGTCCTTGTGCATGGACCCCAAGAACAGAAGCTGAAATGCCCATCATGATATGTCATATGTCACAGGCAACAACGAGTCAAGATCGCATAAAAGTTCCACTTCTGTTTTCCCGCTATATGCATTCATATTCCATACGTGTCTTTCTACATTTCCTCCACTTAATATTCTAGTATTCACTATACAATTTATTAAAAAAATTGTATACAAGTTCATTTTCATAATTTACTTGTGCTACTTCTTGTTATTATTCTGATACATTAAATGTTGCAGACTTGGCATGGTTTGTTCAGTGTATGTTGGGAATTATTGAAGGAGTGGAACTGTCTGATACTCTCTGAGAAAGATGTTAAAGTAGGAAGTTTTTGTGTCTTATTTGTTTTTCTCTTATCTTCTATCCGTATTTAGTGTTTGAAAACTAACCACACATTCTGTCTATGCCTTATAAGCATTACTGTCTTTGGTAGATTTCATTTTAATATTCAGCACATGCACTTCAAAGTTCAAATATTAGATTAATACTGCGACTTCCTCAAATATCTTATGAAAACAAACAGATAGAATTCATAGATAGATGAGGTCAAAATATTAAAAATAATTAATTTAATTTATATTTAAGTTCAAACTTATATTTTAAAATAACTAATTTCAAAATAACTTACATAAATAATTATATTTTGCTGACAAAACATATATTTGAGTTCAAAATACTATTATTAAAAACGAGAATGGATCCTCTCTGTTTTTTCCATTCAACTTCTATTCTGCTTGATAAGCAAGAAAAAAATAATAATCTAAAAAGTAGGTAGACATGAAATATAATCTAAGGGTTGAGAATACTGTTAGATAAAGGACAATAGATGAAAAGCAGGAGAAGATCCAAATCCATTAAGAAGACACCAGACATTTTTTTTAAAACAAAGATCTATTCGCAATGAGATCTAGGGGAATTCCAATCCAATCAAAGAAATTAAAAGGGAGACATCTCCATCAAGAATCCTAAACACCTACAAAAAGTCAGTAGAACATTTATACCATTCATAGTAGTTACATTTAACAGAGTGAGAAAAAACTATGTCCAACCGCTACTTATGATTACCAATTACATCATTGAACAAAATTTGATTTCTAGTCCACCAAATACACCAGCAAGTTGCAAACCAAATAAAACACACAAACAATTTAGTACACCTCCCTATAAACCTTAGAAACCAAACCAAAGCATGATCACAACAATTTTCTTCAGCAATCCACGAAATTCCAACCCAGTTAGCCACTAATTTCCATATCAAATTGATTTTAGGGCAGGAAATGAACATATGATCAATATCCTCAATAACATTAAAACAAAAACACACACCTTCTCATAATTACTCCCCAGGTAACCAGATTTGAACGAGTAGGTAACCTTTATAAGATCAACCTCTAACCAAATAACTTTATTTTCAACGACACCTTTGTTTTTCACAGGATGTCCAACGATATCATAAAGGCAACCCTCCAGTTCAATCTGACCGCCTGCCTTCTAGATGTTGTCATAGCAGGACTTAACATAGAAAATATTAGAATGACCAATATGCCACACAAATGAATCCAAGGACTCCGCAGAGGGACTGATTACATCCAACACCTATATCAAGTCACTCAATTCCACTTCCATTATGTTGTTATCATTAAAGTTGAAGGGTCCTAAATCCCACTACAAACATTACCTGCCCGGGACCCCATATCACTAACTACCCAATGCTTTATGTCAGAAGCATCATACATCCCAGGATAAAGGCACATAAATTTTATAGGGCCAAACCACCTAGCATACCAAAAGGAATAAAGGTTCCTATCCCTAGTTTACATGATACCTGATTGATAAAACCTCCCCTTAAAAGGTTCCCCCAACTCCATTAAATCCCTCCACCATAATGATTCCTGATCAATAACACAATAAGTTTCATTCCCCAATATCCTTAGAGTTATATTTTCATACCTAAACACAAGAATCCCCTCCAAATCGCATTAATTTCCTTCAAGAATCTTCATATCCACTTTGTTAGCAAAGCCTTATTAAACTTACCCACATGTTTAATACCAATCCCCCCACATTCCTCCGGTTTACACACCGTGTTCCAGCTTAACCACACAATACTTCTTTTATCCAAGTAACCAGACCATAAAAACTTTCTCTGAATCGAGATTATTTCCTTCTCCACTTGTATATGAGCCTTAAAGAACGATAAATGATGTAAAGTCAAATTCGTGAGAACCGAATTAATCAGGGTAACCCTTCCCCAATAGACAAAATCCTACCTTTCTAAGATGATAAACGAGCCTTAAAGCAAGAGATGACCGAATTCCAGTATGAAACTTGTAACACGGTGGGAGAACTGACTTGGTGTTTTTGTTTGACAAAAACATGTGCGGATAGCAAAAGTCGCCACCGACTTTTATTTTATCCAATAGGAAAAGGTATAAGAGAACAGGAAATACCTTTTAAAATTTTTGAGTTCGGGGGGTAGGTTATATAAAGGGAAGGTGTTAGCACCCTTTATATCCATGGTTATCCATGGGCTCTTAGTTACTTAGCTCACTTAATTGTTTTGAAAGTGTGAAGTGTGTGAAAAGTATTTTAAAGGGTGTGAGCCAGTAACTTAGAGTTCCTACCCTAGACTAAGTCATTCATGTTCTTTTATATCCTTTCAAGGGTAAGACTATCCCTACTATTAAGGAGTAGGTAGTCATTACCTTGGATTTATTAAGGGACGGACGTAGAATCATCGTATGGTCAACGAAGGCAACTTAAGGGGTTTCTTTAGCAATTGGGAGGGACTAACATCTTTAATCGAAGGGACAAGATCATCGTAGGCAACATCGTAGGGACTTGATCTTTTAAACTGGGGAGGGACTTGATGATTTTTATTCGTAGGGTCATTTGCTTAAGACACCCCCATTTTCGAAGGACTTGACCATATAAGACAACTGAGAAGGGTAACCCTAGGAGGTGCAGACGGCGATCGTAGAACGATCGACTTACATGTGTGAGTGATTTGATTCAGTTATTTAATCTTTTTTAATTAAATTATCTAAGTCCTTGTTAATTTCATATTTCTTTTCACTCCCTATTTACTAACCATAAATTAAATAAAATAAAACAGTAAATCCTACGCTATTACATCGCTTTGGGGCAGATATACAATAATCGAACATAAAAAATAAATTACAATAATAATAGCCTATACATTTTTCTAATAAATTTAAATAAGGCAAGAATAAATAAATAATAAAAAATATTATTCTAAATAAATAATTAAATAAAATAACAATAAATAAAAACAAAATTATTAGGGTTATAAAAAGATAAATTAGGTTTTTAAGCAAAATTAGGGTTAGTTAAAAAATTAGGTTTTTTTAGATTTTTTTAAAAGAAAGTTCAACTAATTATTAATTATTATTAATTTATTTACAAATTAATCAAAGTATAGAAAACAATATTTACAAGAAAATTAAATGTTTGTAAAAAAAAATAATGGTTTTTTTTTTTAAGAAAAAAAGGTTTTTTAAAATAAATTAGAATTAGTTTAAGTTAGTGATGATTATTTTAATTGAACTGAAGTTAATTATTATTAGTTCCTTAATTAATCTAATAATTAAAATAGAAAATAAAAATAATCAAAGAAAAAAAAGAAACAGACACACAAAATACATGGGGGAGACCTGGTTTTGATCCCAGGACCTCCCCATTACCAGATGGATGCGTGACCATTGGGCTGCGCGCGCTGGTTGATAATCATGTGAACTAAAATCAAAATAAACTAAACCTGCAAAATAAGGGAAATATTAAAAAAAAAGGAGAGAACCTAGGGATCGAACCTAGGTCCCAGGCTTCATGCATATGCGCGTTGTCCACTGGGCTGCTTGTGCCTGTGTGAAAATAAACAGAAAACAAAAAATAAATATTAAACGCAATTTTTAAAAACAGAATGGCGCCACACTTCATCTTTTTCATTGATCTGTCCATTTAGCCTATAGCTACGCTTGTCCGTTGCTAAAGGCTTTAGTGACAGTTCTTCGTTCGTCACTAAAACACCTGGAAATTTCAAAACTCAAAACTCATCAAATAAATTGGTTTCAATCACATATTCTATTATAAATCGTCCTAAGAATTCATTAAAACCATCAATTGCCCCTGAAAACACGTTTAATGGAGGTTCCCAAATTCGAAGACATAAACCCTAATAATGGCAAAACCTTATTTCTGCATCAAAACTTAAATCAAATAATCCAGAAACATTCCAAACGTTAATACAAACAAGAATATATGATCAATTAATCTTTATCGCGCATAAACAAGTGAAATCGGAAAAATTCAAAACAAGCAAGAACATGGATGCAGTTTATATGATTCAACGTGTTTTTGAGGATTGTGATGATGCATTCATGTTCTAAAAGTTTCAAGGATCACAATGCAACCTTCAAAATTCCTTTAAAGTGGCTGGAACTATCAAACCAAATTTGACTTTTGTATGAAATTTTTGAAGTTTGAATGATGTGTTTTGGCTGCTGATTTTCGTCCCCTTGCATTTGTTCATGTTTGTGTATATATGAGGAATAGAATTAAGTTAAAAAATTGGGCTTTGGATCAAGGATTGAGGTTACTTGATCATGAAGAAATAAGCTTTCTATTTTGGTCAAAAAATCAAACCAATCCCTTCCATAATGGTCTTGCACGAAATTGGATAATTTCAATCACTATGAATATCATATATTTGATCCCAAAATAAGTTATGAGATCAAATATTTGATTTTCATATTTGATTTCTATTAAAATTGAATTTTAATAATAAAATCCAAAAATAATATAAAATAAATTATAAAAATCATGATAATTGATCATTGGGTTGTGTATGACTTTATCTTTGAGATTGGGTTGCAATTTTATGGGCCCATTTGGAAAATTTTGAAGTTAAGACCTTTTTTGCTTCATATACCCCTTGAAAATTTACCAACTTTGACAAATCACAACTTCCTCAACTTTAATGCTATGAGAGTGATCTTGGACTTTTTATAAATATTAGAGTGTCCTCTAACCAACCTCTTTGGTTCCATATCCATATAATTTACCATTTTCAAATTATGAGCTTTGGAAAAAGTTGACTTTTTGTTGACTTTCAAAAGGACCTATAATGTTTTAGCTCATATCTTCCAAATCAAGCATTTTTAGGATTAGCTTGTGAGACACAAAGTTGTAGATAATTCAATTTCCTTCAAAATGAGCTTTGGATGGGAAATATTTGATGAAGTATGTGAAAGTTATGGCTGGTCAAAGTTTAGTTGACTTTTACTATGAAACCCTAATTTAGAAACTTCTTGATTATTGATGATCTGAGATTTCCTTGATGAATCATGATTAACCCTTGATAAAATGATGAATTTTACCTCATAATCTTGATGTTGATAAAAAATCTTGAAGTTTGACTTTGAGTTGACCACAATTGACCTCAGTTTGACTTTTTTATCAAGTTGATTGATTTTGGAATACTTGAACATCTGACTAGTCAAACTTATTGGGAAAGCTCTGAAAGTTGACATGGGGATTCTTGAAGACATGTGGGATGTTATGAATCTCACTTGAGTCCTTTGAAGTCCATTTAGCTTGGTGAAGTTCAAAATCCTAGTTCTGGATCCATTGTTCAGGAGGAGGCTTTGTCTTTAATCCTTTTGACCACTTGTGAACCTTGAAAAAACTCTTGAGACACATTGCTTTGATTGTGGGAGGGAAAATTTTTGGGTACAAAAATACCCTTCAATGATTGCCCCCAACTATTATACCAAGAAACTTGAAAAGAGGGGATGCAAACCTGCATGATAAGAGATGTTTTGCAGCCTTTAAGAAATGTTGATCAATATATAGCCACCCCAATTAAGCAACTTTTCCAAAAGTAAATCTTCAACCTCGAGATCATTTCAAATCCATATAAGATAGCTTTTATCCCCTATAAATTTGACCACAATCCATCACAAACTAAAATAGTATCGTTAGCAAATTGCATCATGCTGGGAGAGTCTGGCCCATTCAATTTAAAGTCACAAAAGATATTCCTTCTAACCACCCTCCTTACCAAAACAACCAACCCTTCAACCACAATAGAGAATTATAAAATTGACGAGAGATCACCTTGTTTTAACCCCCTTGTCGCATTACAATCTTTTGTAGTGCTACCATTTACCAGAACTGACAAGTAACTATTGAAAACCCTACCTTTAATCCACTTTATCCACATGCTCCCAAAGCCCATTTCCAATATCACATTTTCTAGAAAATCCCATTCCAAGCAATTGTATTCTTGAGAAAATTCCATTTTAAACAATAAACAACTCCTCTTCTTTCTTTTCGTAAAGTCTAAGATCTCATTTACGACAATATCACCATTAAGTAGGTGTCTCCCCAGAATGAATGTCGTTTGCGCCTGTGAAATTAATTTACCTATAACTTGCCTTAATCTAGTGGACAAAATCTTCGAAATCACTTTGTGAACATACCCAATAAGGCTAATTGGCCTATATTCGTCCAAGCCTTGGGGCTATCAACCTTTAGAACCAAGGCAATAAAAGAAGAGATCAAAGCTTTAGGTAAATAAGCAGAATTATGAAATTCTTGGACACACTTGATGACATCAGCTCCCACCATCTCCCAGCATTGCTTTAAGAAATCGAGATTAAATCCATCGGGGCTAGGACATTTTTTCCCTCACATCCAAACACAACATCACATATTTCCTCCACTGTGAATGGTACCTCCAGGCTCTCACTCTAAGCTACATTGAGTTTATTAATATCCGACATATCATATGAAGGACGCTTCATTGGCATACTTTGATATTTTGCTTTGAAGAAAAACTATATAGCTTCCTTTACAATCCACACATTTCCCACCAAGACATCCACCACTTTAATAGCAAAGATAGAATTTTTTCTATTACGACACTTTAACATTGAACGAAAGTATCTCATATTAAGATCACCCTCCTTTATCCATTTCATCTTAGACTTCTGCTTAATGATTCTTTGCTTATTCTAAAGATTACTCCAAATCAGTTCATATGCAACACTCCTTTAAAGTAGAACATCTTCTAGAGGATTTTCACAATTCAACGCCATGTCTGTCTATATATCATTAAGATTGTCAACCCCTTCCTCTATTCTCAAGTCACCCCACCCAAATATGTTTCTATTCCACCACCTCAATCTATCCCTCAACCATTTGAATTTCTCTTTAAGAATAAAGGCTATAGAACTTGTAGCCACAATAGAATTACAACTTTCTCTTATGAAGTATAAGAACTCTGGATATTCAAACCAGCAGTTGAACATCTTAAAAGGTTTCCCCCCACTTCACATTGTTAGGATTAATCCAAACCGGCCTATGAGTAGAAATATCCCTGTCACCAACATGTTGCGAGATTATACTCCATTTGTTGACCAATCCCCCAAATAATAGCAATCTATTGAGCTTATGTTTGCAAATTCCATTAGATTTGAACCAAGTATATTGATTACCCACGACCAGTAAGTCAACTAATTCCATGACATCTATAAACGTGGAAAACTCTTCCATCCCCACAACACTAGAAACCCCTTACCCCTCATTTTCTCCACATATTTAATGATATTGAAATCCCTTCCTACCACCTAGGGGTATACATGGGTCGGTTTGGGTTGGGTATGGTCAAATCCAATGCCCAACCCATATAGGACACTCCGGATTGGATGAGGTAAAATAACCACCCGTAATATCAATGGATCGGTTTGGGCAAATCCACTAATTTTCGGGTTGGATTGGGTTTGGTAGTGGGTTGCCCAAATTAATTTCTATTTTATTAATTTAAAATAACTAAATGATGAATCATCATATTTTTTCATTAAAAAATTCAGCATTTGTATCTTCTTAAATAAAATTAGATAATCTATTTTTAATTAGTTTTATTATCACAAAATAAAAAATGACAACATCAACTAATAAAAATTATCATAAAATACTAGAAACAAACTAAAGTTATATGATATAAAATTGTATTAGTATCAAAATAACTAAGAGAAAAATATTCAGAATTAGTTAAAGTTACAGTTCACTAAAATATTAAATGTTTAAAAGACAAAAATTGTAACAATTAAGTTAACATTCATAAATTTTTTTAAAATTATACTAATAAATGTTTGATTAGTGGGTCAGTGGGTTTTGTGGGTTTGTGTCCGATTTTACCCGAAACCCGAATTTTTCAATGGGGTTTTTAGTTTTTCAACCCATATTCACCCAATTACCCGATCAAACCGACTTTTATGGATTTTTTTGAGTGGGTTTGACCAGATTTTGTGGGTTGACCCAACCAATATGCACCCCTACTACCACCCACTCTCCTACAAAAAAAAAATCTTTTACACTCTAGAAGATCAGACCACAACTTCCTTTATTCAACAATACCACCGGGAGAATATACATTTAGGACAAATCAGTTTACCCCTTTCAACATTAAGTTAATACTTAAATACCCTTTCCCTAGGAAGCTAGATACTGGATAAACAACTTCCTTCCTCCACAATGTTAGAATACCTCCATATTGGCTAACGAAATCAATGACAGGCCAATCATGTAACACCCCAAAGTCGATTTTAATTATGTTGATGTGTTTTCTTGTGAATTTTGATGTTTATGAGGTTATTTGATATTTTGTGAAGTTTGGGGTAGCTTAATATTTTAATAATAATTAGAATAATTAAGTATATGGGGTTTAGTGGGTTATTTGAGAGTTAATAAAATAAAATAAAAGGAATTAGAGGATGAGGGCATTATGGTCTTTTGGTTGAGGACAAGTGAGAGTTTTATGGGGAAAGACTAAAAGAGGTCTTAAGGACAAGAGTGACAAAAGAGGGAAAAGTTGGAGAGAACGGTCATTTTGGAACGATCGCATAATTGGAAAAAAACTCTGGAGAAGAGGAAGAAGCTAGAGCTTGAATAATTGGGAGAATTGCGAAGAGTTTAGCGAGAATTCACGGAATTAAGGTATGGGGAGTAATTTATTTTCGATAATTTAATGTGGGAATGGGATTGGGGGGTTTTGGGTTGTGGTTTAGGGTTGTGATTTTCTGAATTTTGTGTTGATTATGATGATTTTGTGATGAATTAGAGGAATATGATGATGTATATGATGTAGATGATGTTGTTAGGATCAATATTGACTTTAAAAAGGTTTTCTGGTGTAATGTTGTTGAATTTTGGGTTTTGAGTGGGTTTTATCGCAGAAGGGAGAAGGATGAAATCGCAGAAAAATTCTACTGAATCTTAGCGAAAAGAGTGAGGGAAGTAGGCGCTTAGCGAGCATGAGGTCTCGCTTAGCGAGCCTGAGAAAACTTGGAAAACTGTTTTATTTTTAAAAACTGTTTTTAAGGTAGTATATATTAGGTTGCTATGACGTTGTGAAGTGGTTAAATAATGTGTCTTGGAGGCCATGTGAATAGAGTTAGAAATTAAGTGAGGTATGAGTACTCTAACCCGCCTCATTATTCCGAGAGAGTACTCTAAGTTATTTTTTAATAGATTGGTTATTAAAGTTTTTTTTTTTTAAATAACTTGATCCTTTAAATTATCAAACGTGTGAATGCAATTATTTTGAGTGATATGAAAATGATACAGTGCAACCAAAAATAAAAATACAACAATCACACATTTTTAAATTTTCAAAATGTAAAAATAATTGATGTAAAAATCAACCTAAAAGACCAAGTTGTAAAAAAAAAAAAAAAAACTTAAAAGGACCATTCTATTACAAAAATTAACTTAAAGGAAAAAGTTAGCTCCTAAAGCACATTTAATTTAATTTTTCAATATTTTACTGAGGTGGTCTAGTATACACATTTTTTGTCATATTAATGTTATCACATTTTCATCAAAATATTCTGTATGAACACGGTAATTGAAAATTTTGAATTTTAAATAATTCAACTCAAATTTATTCAATTTTAATTTCTTTTAGATAGTTAAATTATTCATTGTTAAATTTCTAAGGTTATTTTTTTTAGAAATTTTAAAAAATTTGGATCTAATTTTAAATTTGAAAAAAATAATTGCAATTTTTAAAAATGTAAAGAGATCAATTTAAAAATTTTAAAAATTATTAATTTTTTTGATTTTTTTTTAAAATTATAGAAGTGAATTTAAAATTTTGAAAAAACTATGAGGACTATTTTACCAAATTTTTAAAGTTAATAATAATCCATTTAACATTCATACTATATAAAATATTCATATAATATAAAGTATTATATAAAGTGAATGTGCACAATTTACTCTAAACCCTAAACCTTATTTTATTTTTATTATGAATAAATACCCATAGAATAATGAAATAAATAAGGAGATATAAAAATGTCCCACGTTCAAATACATTAGAGTGGTTTCAAGATACGCATAAACTTAGTAATCCAATAAGAATAGGAAACGTCCAATCACATAACATACAAATGAGACAACCCTTGTTGAATTCATATGACAGAAGAACACTCCTAGAAAATTTAGAACAAACTTTCAAAAAATCTATGATACTTAAACCTACTTTGGTACAATCCCAATTCTTAAAGGGTTACCTTTTTCAACATTGATTTCTATTTTTCATTGCTCCCCAAAACCATTTCATACCTTTTCAAAACAACACAAAATGCACAAAAACACATTGAAATTGTACTAAATAGGTTTAAGCACCATAGATTCTTTGGAAGACTGTTCTTATTTTTGTTCTTATTTTTCTAAGAATGTTGTTCAATTATATGAATTCAAAAAAGATAGTAGTCTCGGTCCTACCAAAGTTTGAGTTTGAATAGAATGCGTCTCCAACTCTAGGATAAGTTGACGACGGACAAGCTCATGACCTTCCTCTCTTCTACCAAGTAGAGCCGAAACGGATCGGTAACTGCAATTACCATCTCCTACAACATCAATGATACCGTCGATATGCTTATGCGTAAAAATCGGCATCTCGTTGATAAAGGAAATTATAGGTGGAATTGATGTCGGAAGCAGTGCATTCGGAGTCGGAACCCGTGGAATCGGTGTCGGAGTCGATTTGGAAATTCGAGCTCCTTTCATGGAACTTTTTAGAGATTTAGGAGTCGGTGATTCCGGAAAGAGTTTGTCAACATGCTCACAATATGAAGGAGACCGAGTTGTCGAGTTATCATTCGATCTAGGCTTCAACTTCTTTGGAGCACCTTTTGTCTTCACCAGTTGAGACGACAATATCATGCCGGTTGTTTCGGGAAAGGCAAGCTTACTCAATTATTCTTTTATGTGTAACTTCATGTTTTCATTGGCCTTCGAAATTCTTTCTTGAATCTCTTCCAATTCGGGCAAAATAGAGATATTCGGTTTATCTCCTTTCATACAACTGTCAACATCAAAATTAAGTCTCATCCAATGAGGGCAAACTTCATAAATTTGTATTGACTCACCTAGTTTCAACTTCGTAGAAATAACACAAGCACATGGAATACCGTAGGTTTTTACAATAGTGCAACCACACTTTCCGCTATCGGAACCAACCATTTCGGCTCGGTTGGCCTCATGAAAAATATAGCTCAATCCAGCCCGAGACATGTTGCCGATCAGTTGAGAGTAAAAAATGTTACCTTTAAACCGATGTTCCAAAATATTGATACTCCGACCAAATGTGTTTTGTATCTCGTTATGTTGGTTTTTAATCATGAGATCCACGGAGTCCCAATCTCGACATACCCAACCAATTCTTCAAAGTAGCATGTGCCGACTCAACTCTATTGGTTGTTGTATTTCCAAGGTGTCGGACATTATTCGTTCAAGCACATACTATCTTCTCCTTCACTTGATCAAGATTGGTGCTTTCAACATATTTCAACAAAGTCGGGTACTTTTCGCACACTTTTCAGAATTTCATGACCGAATCGATATATAATTCTTTTGTCGAAGAATTTATAATATGGTTCCATGCATCCATTATTTTTTCTACAATGACACTGATCTTAACCAATTTTCTATCTTTCGACTCGACTTGTTTCACACCCACCGCAGGCTTAACTCGACTTCTCACGCTCTTTGTTATATGATATTGACAAAGTAATACATTAGAAGAAGGAAATACATTTGAAACCGCATTCATCAAAGCGGTATCACGGTCCGTTACAATTGCTTTAGACATTGAAACATGTGTCTTCAAAAGTGACCGACACGTCTCCAATGCCCATGTAAAATTATCCTTTTTTTTGCACTCCAAAAATGCAAAACCAACAGCATATGTCTTATCCGTGGAAGTAACACCAACCATCTCAAATAATAGAAGTCAATATTTTTTTGTCTTGTAGGTACAATCGAGAATGAGCACTGTTGAGAAAGTGTTGAACAACTTAAAGGAATCCTGATGAGTCCAAAAAATATATCAAACAGTAACTCTGTCATCGCCATATCTGTACCGAGACACGTAATTGTTATCATCCAACAATTTCAACAGTTGTTGCATCTCATTTTTATCTCCCCTAATTGCTTTATTCGTTTGATACCGAATGTTATACACTTGCTTTATATTTGCTACATTGTCGAGTTTCTTCTATTTCAACGTGGCTAGTATGTTTTTCAGTTGGACAAGATTCAAGGTCATGTCGGCAATACATGTCTTTTCTTCCGAGTTGAGTCGACATACACTAGGATGACCTTGAAACTTTGAGCACAATTCGTGATTATGTATAATACAAACAACACTAAATCAACATTTTTTGGAAGCTAAAGCGTAACAACGAATCTTAAAAGGGCACTCACATTTTCTACTATCGGTGTCGTCTTTTTTTAACTTCAGTAGAGGAGCCTGATATTTACCGCTTCTTTCGCACCCTAAAATTACAAAAATGTTTCTTTTATCTGAACTGTTATTCGATCTTCCGATATTCACACCAAAACCAAGGTCAATAGTCATCCTACGAATATATGCGAGCATGCTTTCATGATCATCAAACTCTTGCTTGTTATTAAAGTCACTGCCGACATCAACCGAATTTACGATAATCCCATCAACTTTCGGAGAAATCGTCGAAACTAATTATTTTGAGATGTTATTGGGGTGCACCATATCTATTTATAAACAATAATATAACAATAAATATATATAACTATATCCAAATAATAAATTCTGAAAATTAAAATTAATTATTGTCAAACATTTTTCTGGATGTGCACATCCGGACATGTTCATCTAAATAGCTACCAGATGTGCACATTCGGAAGTCGCGTAACCACATTTTTCAAAAAAGTTGATTCATAATGTGAGCAATGAAGTGGATGAAGTTTAATATTTACATGAAATTCAATCTCCTCTTCCTCCTTTTGATTTGTTTCACCAAAAAATTGGAGTTTTTGAGTGGGAAATTGTATTGATGAAGTAGGGTTTTTTTAGGTTGGTGAGGGTGAGTGTGGAAGAAGAAAGGTTGAGAATGGAGAGAATGTGAGGAGTGATCATGCAGTTTCAAATATATCTGCTTTTCTTCTGGATCTGCATATATGGAGACCTTCCGCATATGCACATCCAGAAGTTTTTTTTAATTTAAAATGCAGTGGTGCGTCCTGATTTGCACATCCGGAACTAGGGGATATAAGTGGAATTTCACGCGGTGCCTAAGTAACTTATGTGGTGTATTAAGAAATCCTAAAAAAATAATATATTTTCTATGACATTTTTTTTACTTTACCTTTAAAACTGAGATAAAATCTATTTTTCAATTAAGATAAAACTACTTATTCGTAGCATTGATATTCTTAGGGTCCGTTTATTTTGATTTTTTTAAAAAGGATTTTTATAGTGTAATATAATTTTGTCAAAAAAAATTACAAAATTTTTTTTTCATAAAAATTTGGTTTGAATAGTTATTTTTAAAATATTATTTTAAATTTTTATGATTTTATCGAAAAAAACATTTTGAATATCAAAATTTCAAAAAACCATTTTAAAACTATTTTTAATAGTTTTTCATAAAAAAAAAATCACTTAAGTTGAACACTAGATTGTGCTAAAAACTGAACACTAGATTGTGCTAAAAACAATTATATTAGTGAGTTGAAGACAACATCTCACCCAAAATATTAAAGTTTATGAGTCTTCTTATTTATTCTATCGTCTCAAAATAATAGTCTTTTAAAGTTAAAAAAATTGTCCTAAAATAATAGTCTTTTTACGTTTTCAATGCAATATTAATTAGTTTTTACCAACTTTATCCTAATTACACTATTTTCAATGTATTATATCACATTATACTTTTATGTCAACCAATAGTAATTAAAGATAGTTTTGTAAAATTGTTACATTTAATCGTTTAATCATTACTTTTCTTAATCCATATGCAATAACCTAAGACTATTATTTTGAGACGGAGGGAGTATGTGTTATTCAACATTTCAGTTTTACAAGTATACGAGACTTTAACTCACTTATAGCACATCATAACAATCACATCGAGATAAATCGAGCATTAAACTTATCTTGTGCGAAGATTTCCTCAAATATTTTTACCATTTTACTTATAAAAAAGTTGTTCAGAATTTTCTTAAGAGTTGTTTGTTTTCCTTTTAGCTAGCATGCAAACAAATAAATTGTCATAAAGGTTGGTAATTGGATGGTATAGTGGATGGCACTTTTGAGCATTTGGGGTGAAGAATGTTATGGGCAAGTAATGGAGCTTTGAGTGTCTCCCTATCTATTTGCTACTCTGCATTGGTGCAATTTATGCCGGGTCTGCTACCAGAAATTGTAACCAAAAGTGTACACGACAAGATCTTGAAGATCTATGTCAATAAATGGAAAACTAAAACAATAACTTATTCACGTGCATTCTGATTTATTCATAGCCACAAATGATTATAAGTCTAGAATTCAAACACTAATGTCTAGAATCACAAATTTAATCACCAACATTGATCTTCACATTGTTTTTTTGCATGAATGGATTTAATCTCCTGTTGTTGTGATCCATGATTAATAATTTAATTAATGGAAGAAAAAAAGGGCTCTACTTATGGGTCCACAAGATCAACATCATGAAATGGGATGCATGACAGCTAGTCTAATCCATGAACAATGTGGGGGAATGAGGATATCTCTTTGTTGACTGATGTATAAAGCTAGTTTGAAAAGTGGGGAAAATCATGCCTTCATGCCTTTAAAAGGATTATACTATACCATTATTCATATTTAGAAGTTCATTATCATAACTATATATAAATATGTTTTCATATTTGTTCAAAATGAGACGAGATGATAAAAGTCTTTTAGCTAGTTTTGAATTCGAACTTAGTCTTGAAAGAGAGTTTTGTCGTCTATTGTGATCTTCATCGACTTGAAGGATTAGTCTCTGTAATTTGCTGTCTATTGTGGTTCTTTCAGAGTCAAATGATTAGTCTCCGTAATGCAATAGTGTTAAATATTTTGAGAGAAAACTTTATCGCCGATTGTGGTCTTCATCGACTCGAGGGATTAGTGGTCTTCCGCAACTCAAAGAATTAGTCTCTTGTAATGTAAATAGTGTTAAATTTTTTGATAAAAAACTTTATCATCCACTGCGACTCAAGAGATTAATCTTTGTAATTGTGTGCATAAAAAATGCCGAAATGCCGAATTTGTAAGAAAAACTGTTTTCATATTTATGAAGTGGGAGAGGGTATGGACCAAAGGAAGCATTAGCAATGTTAGGTCCCCAATAAGAAAAAATGGTTGATCACATGCATGACAAGAATACCATAAATTATAAAATGAATATATAAATTATGTACTGTACTATGTCTAATAATAATTACGTACAACAATCATACTGCGGTGTGAATTCAAATTGGTGCACGGGTTCTTCATGAATCCTCATTCCTCTTCTGTATAATTTATTTTCATCAAGTAAATACGTTATTTAATTTATCGGTGATAGCAATTTTTTGCTTTGTAATATTTTCTTCAGCTGAAAAAATGGATGAGAAAAACCTATCATTAATAACAATATAATATTATATACTCCAAAAGAATGATCAACCATGACAGAGTTTACTATGTTGTTTGCATGCTGCTTATGCTTTCTGCTTTGTTATTCGGAAAAGAAAAGAAACTCTTCATGTGCGTTTAACAAAAAAAGAGTTGTTGCTTTTGACTATCTACTTTTTTTAGGGCTATGCTTTAATTATTTTGGCTCCAAAAGAAATCACAACAAGTTTTAAGATTGAGGTTTGTATATAGCTCAAAGGATGTTTTTAACATAGATAGACCTTATTAGAGTTGTCCATGAATCATGATAGATCAATCAACTTTTGGTTATATTATATATATTCACTCCATTAACCACTAGAGACTGGACAACACAAATATTACAATTGAACTTTAACATCATCATGTGTACTTCAAGATGCCATTTTAGATATGCCAACTTTGCTTTAGGCATTTAAATACTAAAAGTACATAATTGTTACCAAATTCACAGGGAAGCTTGGTAAATATGTAAAAATCATAGAACTAAATATCATTCTAGTGTAGGGATCCTTTACAACTTCAGAATGGCACTCCAACTTCATACAATTTTCAAAATAATCGTGGTTAAATGCATGCAGATATTTTTTTTTTAAAGTTATAGGATTACACACTTAATAACTAAATTTATCAAACAAAACACTTTGTCTACCAAGAAGAAAATTAATTCTAGTTAGTGAATTTAGCTAGTGAGTTTTTCGAATATTTAACTTCATATTCCAATTTCATGCAATTTTCAAGATGAACACTCATATATCAAATACATATCCAATGTTAGACTTCACATCAACATGCATTTATGGTTTTATTTTTAGCAAAGTCTCTCATTATCTTTATCCAAATTCAACATCATTTAAAAAAAGAATCCAATGACTAATGTAAGTAGTCACTCTCTCCATAATCAAATACAAACAAAAATATCTTAATACATACTAATATTACACTAGGGCATGAAAGATTTTTTTACATCGACGAAAAACATATTTTCCATCGGATAAAGATAAGTGATGTAGTAAATCAAAGACATTTTATATCAGGTAATAACCTGATGTAAAAAACACACCTACTATATCAGTTGACTGTTAGGTTTGATGTAAAAAATACACCTACCACATCAATGGAAATAAATGTCTAATGTAACATCCCTGAATCAAATATTTTTCACTTCAAATTGTTATGAAATTTGATGTATAATTCTTTGACAAATATTTTTCACATCATATATCTTGAAACCTGATGTAAAATCATTTCACCAAATGTCTTATTTTTAATAGTGCTAATAGAGAGTTTGGAGAAATCAAGAGTGTCGTGGCAAGCTTAAAAACTAAGAGTCGCCATCCTATTTTTAAGGGAAATAAGGATAAACTTAAATCCTAAGGGAGAGACCTACGATTCGGGAGTCGATTAGGTGGGAGGAAGGTATTAGGCACCCCTCACCTCTATTATATTTAATAGGATCCCTTCTAAAAATTTTAAGGTATGTTTTGTTTGTATTAATCCAAAATTTAAATCCAATTATTCTTATTAAACCCTATTTTTATCCTAAAATTACTCGCTAGGGTTTCTGTATAAAAATCATATGCCTACGTACACTCAAAGAGGGATCAGAGCATCGTAGTTTCATTCCCCTAATCCCCTACCCCTTACTAAGTGATAAAAATCCTTACTTTTTAAAACCCCATTTTGATCAAGTATTTAAGAAAACCCTAATTTTCTCTTTATAAAAACTTTTAATTAAAATCTCATTTAAAACCCTAAAATAATATTAAAATCCCAAAACAATTATAAAATCCCAAAATAATTTGTAAGACCCCCAAAATAGTTATGAAACCCCAAAACCCTTATTAAGAAACCCCTATTAAATCTCTTTAATAAATATATTTGAAACCCCAAAATGTCATTAATACCCACATATTTTGAAATCCAAAAAATAATAAAATTTAATCCCCAAATAGTTTAATCCCCAAATTTCTACAGAAATAAATGTCTCAACATTTTTTTGATGAAGATAATATAAAATTATTTTTCTATTAAATATTAACATATAATTATGAAGAAATAATTAACAAAATAGTGATTGTAAAAATCTAATAATTATGAAAATCCAAATAAACACAAAAATAAGCCATAATTGTTTATTCCTAATTCCCATGAAAATCTATAATTATTATTATAAATCCTAATTAATTAATTAATCAAGTAATTAATTAATTAATTAATTAATCCCTAAATAAAAATAAGAAATAGTGAATAATAAACAAAATAATAATATTTCACAATCCACAAGATTCTAATAATTAAATTCCTTAAAATACCAAAATCTAATTTAAAATAATTAATTAGGTAAACTAATTAATTAATTAATTATCATAAAGGTTCATAATTTGTAAAAGTTATGATTTTTGATTCTTAGTTTAGTATGAGATTTTGGCTTAAAAAAAGTTATTTTGATATTTATCGTTGTTTCTTACATATATTATAATTCAAGCAATTTATTAACAAAATAAGCAAATGAAAATTTCAATATCAAACCCACAAGTGTTAATAGTGAGTTTTGTATACCACAATTTAAGAAATCAATATCATCCGTAAAAATTGGTTCATTAGAACTTTAAAAAAATTGTTTTTAATAAACTATACAGCACACCACAATATATAACACAATAATAAAGATAATAAGATAAGAATTACCCGCCCGAAAGTTATCAGGGGAAGAAATCCACGTTGTGAGTCTCGTCCTCGTCCTCTCCCTTTTCCTTGTTCTTCTCCATTGATTCTTTTTCTTTCGTACTTTTTCTCCCTTCTCCTTTGATGCAAGATCTTTTTTTTGTAGTGCAAGATCCCGACCCCTCTTCTCTTTTAGTGTTGTTGTTCTTCAATGTGAAG